>OZ004704.1:97295961-97428461 GCA_963924515.1 Vespertilio murinus
TAGTGATCTATTGTCTATCTTACTTGATATGTTGAAGGATTTGTCATTGATCACTCTTTTTCTTTGACATCATTCTCTTTAGTAATGTGCCCTCTTTTACTACTTCATCTCATTCACCTTTGGAGACCCCTTTTCCTCCATCCCTCTCTTAAATTTTGGGGTCCTGCAGGGTCCTCATCAGGTTTTCCCCTTTTCTCCCTTTAAGTACCTCACGTGTGAGGACATCCCCTCATGTGGCCTTAAATACACCTAAAGTTTCCAGACCCTTTCCTCTGGCCCACAAATCTCTCCTGATTCCAGACCCATGTATATCTTTACCCTTGATCCACGGAAGTATCTCATAGGCACTGTATTAGTCTGCCTGGGCTTCTGGTCAAAACACCATTGATAGACTGCCTTAAACAACAAGCATTCATTTCTCATGGTCCTGTAAGCAGAACTCCACGATCAAGGTGCCAGGAGATTCAATGTCTGGTGAGGGCCCACTTCCTGGTTTGCATCCAGTTTTCTTAATGTATAATCATTTGGCAGAGAGAGTGAGTGAGAGAGGTCCGGTATCTTCCTCCTCTTATAAGCGCACTCATCCATCCCATCATGGGAACTGCACCCTCATGACCTCATCAAAGCCTAATTACCTGCTAAATGTTCCAGCTCCAAATACCTTCACATTTGGGGTTATGGCTTCAATATATACATTTTTGGGGGGAGGGAGACAAATATTCAGTTACAACATTATGCCAAACTGAATTCTTTATCCTCACAGCTCAACTGAGTCTTGCAATCATTTTCCCAGGTCTTGGCCACTGCTGAAATCCTGAACGCTAATTTAACTCACTGATGAAATCTCTTATCCTTCCACCCCTCCTAAATCTTTCACTCCTCTTATGTATATTTTTTGTCTCTTCCATTTCCTTCCAGTCGTTTGGCTCTTTTGTTTTGTTTTGCATCTTTGGAAGCCTAGATGAATTGTCCACAGACTTATAGTTTGCTCACTAATTTCCCTCATTTTTTTTAAATACCCATCCTTCCACCCCTCTGCCTGGCCAGACCACCAATCTGATTACCTGTCCTTTCCATTAATGACACTCAGGTTGAGGAACATAACAGTGGGGAGTGCCACAGCTGACCCAGGTGTCCACCATGTGTGACATGTGGGTAGCCTGGCCACCTTTTTCTAGCTCCTCATCACAGGCTTCTACTTTCCTCAGCAACCGTGCACCACATCTGACCTCTCTAAGCCACGGGTGGGGAACCTTTTTTCTGCCTAGGGCCATTTGGATATTTATAACATCATTCCTGGACCATCCAAAATTATCAACTTAGAAATTAGCCTGTTATATTTGTCAAACATTTAATTAATTCACCCCTAGTGCCTTAGCAGAGCCAGACCAAATGATTTCTTGGGCCTTATAAGGCCTGTGGGCCTGACATTCCCCAGTCCTGCTAAACCTTTGCATCTCTATTTCTTCCTGTAAGCAGATGACCTTGTCTCTCAATTCACAAATGAAATAGACATTCAGATTCATCTCAGCTGGAAGCAGTATTATTCTGAGGTTAAGAACTCAGACTCTTGAGACAGATTCCCTGGCCCACTTACCTTGGGAATATTATCTGACTTCAGTTTTTGTTTTGTTTTGTTTTGTTTTGTTTTGTTTTGTTTTTCTTTGGAGGGGAGTTAATGTTTAATGTATTACAAGTAGTAGTATATATGTCTCCTTTTCCCTCCATTGACTTCCCCCCTCCCCCTCCCCTTCCCCCGAGCACATACTCTCACCCCCCGCCCAAGGGTCTGTGTCCATTGATTATACTTTATATTCATGCATACAAGTCCTTTGGTTGATTTCTCATCTCCCTCCCCAACCTTCCTCTGCCTTCCCATTGACAGTCTGTTCAATGCTTTTTTGTCTCTGAATCTATTTTTGTTCATCAGTTTATGACCTCAGTTTTATTCTCTATAAAGAAGAAAATACAAAGTATCTATTTCCAGATTATTTTGTTGTTGTTTTTTGTTTTGTTTTTTAATGTTTAAAGTGCTTTGCCATGGAATAAGAAATCAGTAAAAGCTATTTGGGAAAAGATAATTAATTATATGTTTATTTTTATCTCTCTACCCCACAAGACTATGAGTGTAAAATGATTCTAGTACTAATTCCAACACGGGAAGGATGGTGTTCCACCCATCGAAGCAATTCTCCGACCACAGCTAGGTGTCCTGCACTTCATATCCATTCTGACACTCTCCACCTGGAGACAGCGTCAGACCCCACAGGATGAAGGTTCAGTCCTACAAGACTGTTTCCTCCCCCACTTCCGATGCCAGGCACAACCACCTGAGCTTCTGACTAAATAGCGGTAGACCAAGCTTCCAGCAACCCCATCCTTGGGTTTGATTCATTTGCAAGAGATGCTCACAGAACTCAGGGAAACATTTTACTTACTAGATTACCATTTTATCATAAAAGGGTGTCACTTGGGAATAGCCAGATGGAGAGAAGAGTATAAGTTCATGTATGGGAGAAGGGTGTGGAGCTTTCACCTCAAATCTCTACCTGTTCCTCAACCCAGAAGCTCTCCGAACCCTGAACTTTCGGGTTTTTGTGGCGGCTTCATTACATAGGCATGATCAATTAAATCACTGCCATTGACTGATTCCACTTCCAGCCCCTCTTCTCTCCTCAGAGGTAGTGGGAGGGAGTAGGACCAAAAATTCCAAACATCTAATCAAGTGTTTGAGTCTCCAGGCAATCTGCCCCCATCCTCAGGTGTGTCCAAGTCACCTCCTTATCATAACAAAAGGCACCTTTATGGTTCTCATTTACTTAGGAAATTCCCAGGGTTTTAGGATCTCGGTGCCACAAACCCTGATGAAGACCAAAATATATTTCTTATTAGAAATTACAGTATCACAGAATTCTTTACATTCAGATAAATTACCTTAATAACTGAATATAGAGATGACTGAAACAACACAATTCCCGCCCTGTGGTACTAGGAACACCTCCCGAGTACACACTGTGTGCCAGCATTCACAGCTCTAAGTACTTGACATGTATTAATTCACTTCCTCTGTGTACCACCCAATGAGGAGAGTGTTTAGACCAGTGGTTGGCAAACTCATTAGTCAACAGAGCCAAATATCAACAGTACAGCGATTGAAATTTCTTTTGAGAGCCAAATTTTTAAAACTTAGACTTCTTCTAATGCCACTTCTTCAAAAGAGACTCGCCCAGGCCGTGGTATTTTGTGGAAGAGCTACACTCAAAGGGCCAAAGAGCCACATGTGGCTCGCGAGCCAGTTTGCTGTCCATGGGTTTAGACCATTGTTATCCTCATTTTACAGACGAGGAAATGGAAGCACATAGAGGCCGAGCCATTTGCTTGAGGTGACAACTAGAAAGTGGCTGAGCTGAAATTCAAACCCAGTGGCAACCTGAGTCTATCCACTATACTGTGGCTAAGAAGTTTCTAGATTATTATAAGGGTACTTTTAAAAAAATATATTTTATTGATATTTTACAGAGAGGAAGGGAGAGAGATAGAGAGCTAGAAACGTCGATGAGAGAGAAACATCGACCAGCTGCCTCTTGCACACCCCCTACTGAGGATGTGCCCGCAACCAATGTACATGCCCTTGACCGGAATCGAACCTGGGACCTTTCAGTCCGCAGACCGATGCTCTACCACTGAGCCAAACCGGTTTTGGCACAAGGGTACTTTTTAAAATAACCTTAACATCCAGACAAATAGAAGAAACATCTCCCCCCAAACATAAGCAAACCCTGAAGAGATGGCAGCAGGCAGCCCAAGAAGGACCAGCCACTCCTATGGTGCCTCCTGCCCCACAGCATCTGTCCATGTGCATCACCCAGAAGAAATGGGCTAGAAACAAGTCCCCACCCATTAGGTCCCTCCTCCAATCCCACTGTGCTTCACACCCCGAGAGCAGCCTAGGAGCCTGGAAAGATTGATAGAGGCACTAGTGCTGAAAGCCCGTGGAATAGCTTTTCTCCAATGACATTATCAATCTTGTTCTGATACAATGCAGTGTCGCTGCCTGAAAAATGTCACTTCCCAGCAGGACCTACACAGAGATTTTAAATCTACAGGATCTCGAGGAACAAGGGAACACATCACATTTTCTTGGCTCCTCTCACATTACTCCACATGGTTCAGCCTCCTTTCTAAGCACTTCTTTGCAAGAGTTGTATATTTCACCTTCAACCAACGTGGGCCTTACAACTGGGAATTTTTTCCCACCCGGTCTCCCTCCTCACTCTTGGCTGATCTCGTGCTTTCTCCCACAGGCTCTGGCTGATAAAATTGGCATCGGCTGCTCTCTGGTTCGAGGGGAGTACGGCAGAGCTTGGAATGAAGTGACGCTGATGAATGAATCTCAAAAGGGAGTGATTGGAGGTCTCCCTCCTCCTGAAGTATATATCGTTGACCTCATGTTCCATCCAGGAGGACTGATGAAGCTGAAAAGTAAAGAAGCAGATCGTTACAGATTTCTCTAAAGTAGCAAATAAACACAAATGTGGCTCAAACAAGACATTAATCGTACACACTTTCTATGAAATCCCCCCCATTAATTTTATGTATTTAAATAAAAGCATTAGAAAACTTCTCTCTGGGTCAGAATGAAGGTACTTGCATCGACATGGTTGTGCTTCTGACTTCAGGATTTTGGCAAAGTGTAGTCTGATTAGATCACCTTATGCTTGTGAAAAGTCCCTCGTGAAAAGCTTATTATTGTCAAAATTAACCCAGCCCACTGTTTCCCAAGGAGTATCCCTGCCCGTTGGGATTCTTGTGTAAAACACTCAGCTGCTGCTCGCAGGCAATTCTGTGGCCTCATCACTGTCATTCTTCATGCCCAAAAGGCCTCAGGAACACTTGGTTAAGCAAATTTGATGTTGTTGGTATTTTTTGTTTGTTTGTTTGTTTTTTAATGTCTTCCTTCGTTCTCCTTTCTCACTTGCTTAAAGTAAGATTATTTTAGAGTTTGACTCTTTATAGATCTATCCTAGTATTACAAATTACTTTCTAAAATGACTTTGTTCACATTTTTAAAAACTTAACAAGAGCACTGTTTAATATACTTCACTGAAATATAAATATTTCTAAAAACTATTTCCATAAATTGTATTTGTCCTATCTATGTTGACTTAGAAATATACTTTCAGTTAAAAAAAAACATTCTGTTTTGCTTTTACACATTTTAATGCTGGGTGACAAAAATATTATTTTAAATTTATATATCTTAAAAATTCTTCTTTTCTGTGAAAGTTTGAAATATGAAAACATAATAAATCTTTGCTGAGTTGTATTTTCAGTATTAAGCACAAAATGAAGCAAACACACGTTTCTAAATGGTAAGAGAGATAAAAGTATGTAATATGATGAATCTCATGAAGTATTTATTTCCTGGTCAGGCTCTAAGACTAGTTTTCCTGTGTAATCATTTTACTAGAATGTTTTTAAAAGTGAATTTGATTTTAGAAATTAAGGCCAAGATTATTCTATGTGAACCAATCTATAAATTCAAAGAATTTATCATTCTTTACTTCAAAACAAAGTTCTGTATGTCAAATAGTGTGGTTATTATATTTATCATGCAATTTCATGAACTAGAGCATGGACTCAAGGATACATACTCATCTAAGCATTTTCAAGTCTGTTTTGATCCAGAAAGAATTTAAAGTGGATTACAAAGATATAAAATATGGAACAAAATAACAATAAAAATAAAAATAAACGGGCATAAGAGAGTAAAGAAAGCTCAACAAAGCCAGGAATAAGCTTAGAATTCAAATGCATCCATGTAACGATTATGCATTTGTTAGAGGTGAGTGAAAAAATGACTCTATGCTCTCTAACAGCCAATGCAGAAGGAAATGCTGTAAGTTACTTGATTTATAATCAGGGCCACTAGACGAAAGCACAAAGCAGTTTCTCAGAAGGAGCAAAGACCAGGGAATGCCTCTTTGTAGCTTCATACAGATAACAAATGTAATATAGAAAATACCATCTTTGAAAAGCAACCTCCTAGTTAGTTCTGGAAACAGTTTTCACAGGGCAGTGTCCTAATCTCACAAAGGGATGAGGGAGGCTCCCTGAAGAGCCACTGCAACACAGTCCGGGGGACACCACAGTTCTCAGTCTGGCACAGGCAGAGACATTTCTTCTCCATTTTGAGACATTATGTATACTGTCTGCCTTAACTAGGTTCTAGGTAATTATTGAACAGGAATGAGTTTAAATTATATTCTCAAGTCTTTAAAGTTTATTTATTCTGTTTTACCAGTTAAGTATACAGCAATACAATTTATTATTAATTTATTATTAATAATACAATCTAGTATAAAAAGAAAACATTCACAATAGTAATAAAAATTATAAAATACCTTAAAATATATTTAACGAAGAATACATAAGCAAAGACATAAAATTTTAAAGAGATCCGACTAAATGAAGATACACACCATTTTCTTGATAGAAAACTCAGCAACGTATACATTTAGTATAATTTCATATAGAATCCCAACACATTTTCTTTTCTAGAACTTGACAAATTGTAAAATTTATCTGGAAGAGTGAATGCATATAAATACCAATAATATTTTGGGATATAGAGGAATTAGCCCCATCATATATCAGAACATATACTTAAAACACAATAATAAATAAATTAGTATAAAACAGACATAAAAATAGAAAATATCAAGTCCAGATGTAGCTTTTCTGCTTGATGGGGAAATGACAATCAGAAAATTATGAGTTGTACAAATGAAGGTCTTTTCTATATAAGATAAAAAAAAGAAGAAGAAGAAGAAGCCATAGAACATAGTTGACAAGTTTTGGCTACATAAAACTTTTAAAAATTCTTATTCAAGAATAAGCAAAATTATTTCTGTTCAGCAAAATAAATTGTAAGCAAAATTATAGTCAGGGAGAGAAATTGCAGCCTATGTAACAAATAAAATGTTCATATCTTTAAAAAAAAAAGAGCTTTTATAAAACTAATGAGATAGTCCAAGGGAGAAGATGATCCACTTGGATAAGAAGCAAAGAAAATTGTATTGGAATAGGATATCTATTACAGTGGTAATAAACAATCTTTGGATATCAGTCACTTAACATAAAAGTTATTTATCACATCACATGTCAAACATAGGCCCATCGGCAGGATTCTGCTCCACACAGTCACTCCAGGACCCTGCTCAGAGCAGCCCCTCCATTTGTAGTTGGAACACCTGATCTTGGTCACTACAGTGGGATGACAAAGTGCTAAGGATCTCCTTCAGGACTTACAAGCTTTGGGCTGGAATAACATGTTAATTTAGTCAGCACTAGATCTAAGAAATATGGGGCAATGTCTAGAACTATGGAGAGCTGAGTTAGAATCCTATCACTTAAATACTAGAAACTATGGCAATTGTAGTTGTGAGATTTCAAAAATAATCTATATAAAGCTGCTTGTTAGTTTGCCAGAGTCAAAAGCTGCAGTTTCTCTATTGGAAATCAAACTATTACATTAAAAGTAATATCTAACTTTCAAAAGTAGCTAGTAATTAAATGGAGAAATGAACATCCTATCTATTAAGAGAGTAATATGCAAATTGACCATACCTCTGTTACAACCACAAGCCATGCCCACCAGCCAGGCAGGATCGAGCATGCAAATTAACCCAACCAAGATGGCTGTGGCCACAGAGAGAGCAGGAGGCTTGGGTTTCCACAGCAATAGAGGAAGCCAAGCTTTCTGCCTGCCCTGGCATGCCTTGGCCTCCACTTAAGGCTACAAAGTTTCAATTATAGAAGGTAAACAAATCCCCATAGAAATGGCAGTAGCCACAGAGCAAGCAGGAGGCTTGGCTCCACTCAAGGCCAAAAACTTTCAATTATAGAAGATAAGTAAATCCCAGATACCAGGGCCTCCACTTGAGTGACTGGGGTGTGTGGCCAGCCTGCAAACCACCACAGGCCCCTCGCCCAGGTCACCCCACAAACCAAGGGAACCCCTACCCTGATCTGAAACACAGGGCAAAACAGCTGGCCCCCACCGTGCACCAGCCTTCTAGCCTATCTAATAAAACAGTAATATGCAAATTGACCATCACTCTAAAACACAAGATGGCTGCCCCCAGGTGGTCAAAGATGACTGCCTCCATGTGGACACAAGATGGCTGCTACAAGATGACCAACAGGGGAGGGAAGTTGGGGGCGATCAAGCCTTCAGGGGTGGCAGTTAAGGGTGACCAGGCCAGCAGAGGAGGTAAGTTGGGGGCAACCGGGCCTGCAGGGAAGGGCAGCTGGGGGGGACCCAGGCCTGTAGGGGAGAGCAGTTGGGGGGGACCAGACCTTCAGGGGAGGGCAGTTAGGGATGATCAGGCCTGCAGGGGAGGACAGTTAGTGGCAATCTGGCTGGCAGGGGAACAGTTAGGCATCAATCAGGCTGTCAGGGGAGTGGTTAGGTGGTGATCAGACTGACAGGCAGAAGCAGTTAGGGGAAATCAGGAAGGAAGGCAGGCAAGCAGCTGGGAGCCAGCAGTCCTGGATTGTGAGAGGGATGTCCAGTAGGATCAGGCCTAAATGGGCAGTTGGACATCCCTCAAAAGATCCCAGAATGGAGATAGTACAAGCTGGGCTGAGGAACTCACACCCTTGTGAATGAATCTTGTATACCGGGCCTCTAGTCCTATAAAGAGCTAATATGTTAATTAGACCGAACAACTGAACTACCTTCCAGATGACCTTGGGGATGAAGCCAGGGCTGCGAGGGCCAAGCCTCTTGCATAAATTGAATGCATCAGGCCTCTGGTCCTATATAATAAAAACCTAATATGCTAAGTGTCCAGTGGTCTGGTCTTCCGTTCAACCAATCAAAGTGTAATATGCTAATGATATGCTAAGGAAGCTAAACTGCTCACTATGACATGCACTGACCACTAGGGGGAAGATGCTCCAACTGGTAGGTTAGCTTGCTGTTGGCGTCTGGTTGATCAGGACTGAGCAAGACAGGCTGGACATACCCTGGAGCCCCCCCCCCCCAGCCCCTTCCCAGCTAGCCAACCTCCTGTGTCCCTTCCTGGCCCCAATCATGCACTGGTAGGGTCCCCCAGGGGATGTTGGAGAGCTGGTTTCAGCCCAATCCCGCAGGCCAGGCTGAGGAACCCCACTGGTGCATGAATTCGTGCACCCGGCCTCTAATTTAAATAGAATCCTTTTCACAGGCTTCCAACCTTTGAGCAGATATAAATGAGGATCCCAGTTTGCACTGAACCTTTAGTGAGTGCATATCATATTTCAAAAGCATTGCTTCTTGGTCAAAGAAACAACAATGCCATCCATGAAAAATACTTTTCTTGAAGTTCAAAAAACAATCAAATGGATACTGACTGACCTTTTTTCTTTATTGATATACAATTCTTTAAAGAGTAACCTTTTTCTTTTCTTTTCTTTTTCAGCAAGGTGTGTCAATAGTAGTCCTTTGCCAAAGGCAGTAATTGGGAGGTAAGATGCAGGTGTGTCAGGAGATGGTCCCTTCCCCTTAGAGCAGTGTTTCCCAAACTTCTCTCATGATGAGAATCACCTGGTAGAGTTGTTAAAATACAGATTCCTGAATCCCAACTAAGAAGTGCTAAACTAGAATTTTTGGGAACATATAGGTAAAATTGTATACTTAACTAGTGCTTAAAGCACTAGAGCACTAGTTAAGTATACAATTTTACATGTTCCCAAAAATTCTAGTTTAGCATATAATTTTATATGTTCCCCAAAATTCTAGTTTAGCACTTCTTAGTTGGGATTCAGGAATCTGTATTTTAACAACTCCACCAGGTGATTCTCATCATGAGAGAAGTTTGGGAAACACTGCCTTAGAGCCATGCCCAGGAAGGCTGTAACCCACACACGGATGGTGCTTGTTTGTCTGAGCTCAGCTAAATACTAAGAGTTGGATAAACAGACTCTATGAAAATTATATGGAAGACATCACGTTGGTATATTCTTAGAGGAAGACAGTAGTATCCAATTACTTACCTAGAGCTTAGTATTTCAAAGTACTATTTTGTATTTAAAATTAATTAGATATTATCATATAGGTTACTAACAAAGCTTGGCTTTTAAAATTATGAATATAAAAATTTTAATATAAAACTGGTCAATACCTATCTGAGTGTTCAGTGTAAATGTATTACTATAGTGAATTTAAATAAGGCACTTCCAGAATTCACATGGTACCAGAGACCAGTAGGATCTGCCAATAAATAAACCACAAATCATAATTTAAAAATAAAAATAATTGTTGGAAAAAGTATTGTGGTGATTTTATTTATTAAGTCACTAAGCCTTTAGTAGTGAGAGCAATATCATCACAAGTAAGAAGCCCAGGTTTGGAGTTAGAGTTGAGATTAATTTCTACATCTATCTTTTTCTTCCTGTGTGACCTTAACAAAATTACTCAACCTCTCTGTCACTCAGTTTACTCTTCTGGAAGGGGGGGGTGAATATTAAGGACTATTTACAGATTGCTTACTATGTGTCAGAGGCTAGTTATGCCTTCGCTCAATCTTTCTGGTGACCCTGTGATGTATGAGGAGCATCGCTTATGTTTAGCAGGTGAGGCACAGAGAAGTTAAGTAACTTACCAAAATCACTCAGTAAGCAGTGGCAAAGCTTTAAATTTGAGCCAATCTATATGCTTAATAAAGGTACTTTGAGGAAGAAATAAGACTGCATATTAATGGTAGATGCGGGTGTGCATGTGTATGTATCCTTGTGTGCGTGCGTGTGCACATGTTTACAGCTTTCCATCTGATGTTCATACCTCTGCCATTAGCATGCTTTGAGGGAATATTTTATCTTTATGTATCTGTCTCTTCTTTTAGATCCGAAGTCAGCAAATGTTTTCCTTAAAGAGCCAGATATCAATATTTTAAGCTTTGCCAGCCATACGGTCTCTGTTGCAACCACTCCACTCTGCTATTGTAGCACAAAAGCAGCCACAGATAATATCTAGATAGTAAACTTCATGTGGGAAACAGAGGTCAAGCAGATTTGGCTCGGGGGCCACCGTGTCAGCCCTTGCCCGGGTTGCGGAGCACTCGGAGGGCATGGACATGGAAGGGCTGTACTTTGCTGAAACTCCTCCCTGGGCACCTTGTGTGAGCATGCAGGGGAGACTCACACGGGCGGGTTACCTTCCCCGATTTCTCCAGGCTCCAAGGTGGATCTACTTGATATCCATCTAATGAATGCCGAAGCAGGTGCCTTATTTTTCAATACGATGGGGACAGACTTGGCCTATCGAAAGAAGAAAATAAATGTTCCTATTTTCTAAAGTGAGAAGGGCCTGAGGCTTTACCCTACTCATGAGTTAACTGCCACGGTTTCAAGGTTGCTGTCAGAAGACAAGACTTCTGGGTCAGAGGCAAAGAGCTTTATTGCTCATGGCACAGCAAGTAGCAGGAGACAGTCAGTTCTCCTGGCTCTCAGATCTCCTGGAGGCCATGTGAAGGCACCCACATTGATGCCTACGAGTGCAGTGGGTTGTGTTACAGGAACCCTGAGCTCAGAGAACCCAGTTTTTTATGACGGAGAGTAAGCATGCCTGCCCTTTTCACCAGAGAGGAGACAATATATCCTCTGAGGCTGTTTGCTAACAACCTTGAAAAGACAGCCATGAACAAGGAACTGTCAGGAAGCCCATGTCCATAAGACATGCAAAGGTAGCGGTGGGGCAGGGGTGTCAGCTCGGCACCGCCATGGCGCGCAGCGGCCTCACGGTGCCTCTGATAGTGATGAGCATGTTCTGGAACATCGTCGGCCTCCTGGGGCCCTGTGCCATCTCCAAGGGTTCCAGCCGGGGCATTATCAGCACCACGGTGGTTACCTGTTCCGTTTGCTGCTATCTCTTTTGGCTGACTGCAATTCTTCCCCAGCTCAGCCCTCTCTTTGGACCACAGTTGAAAAATGAAGCCACCTGGTATATCAAGTATCACTGGCCTGGAGGAAGAAGAAAGACCCGCTGCCCAGCCATGGAGGTCATGAGGAGAATTCCTCTAGATGAGCAGTCACCTCCACACGGGGCCGCCTCCCTTGGCCCGCCTGGCCTGACCCCTGCCCTAAACATGCAGGGCACAGCGGACTCTCTCATTCTGCAGCGTTTCTCCGGTTAGCCTTTGTACACTTTGATGAATTACGTGCCTCCTAATCTAAACGGTGCCGACGCCACCACATGTTTCTGTGCTCCTCTGAGACAGAAGGTGGTCTGGGAAACACGGCCCTCTCCGTGGGCCTGAAGTTGGTCCCTGACTGCTCACGACACGGGGGCCAGTGACGTGTTCCAGAGCTGTCACGAGACAATAAGACGCCAGTGCCGCAGCCGTAGGAGAGCATATTCAAGGGGAGATCTGTCCCGACAGGATTACACCAAGTCCATTTTCAGGATGAATTTCTTACTTCTGCCATCTTTGGGAATAAATTATTTTCCTGCTTTCTATGAAAAGAAAGAAGAAAAAAAAGATCTGGAAGATTGTCTCCCAATACCTTAAGCAATTCATACAGTAGCCAAAACTTGATGCAATTTCTCATCTATAAAAGAGATAATTGACACCTGGTTATGTGAACTTGCCTTCACCGGTACTTCTATAATTTTACATATACTTATATGCATATACAGTTATATGTATACATATAATTATACAAGGAAGATCACAGCACATCAGCTTAATGGTTCATGAGGCCATTTTTTCCCCCTCTGATAGCACCGAAGGAATATTTGTGAGAAGATATGGTAATATTCCCCGGTAATATTTTGTCTACAAGTTCAAATCTAAATTCAGATTAAGCCTCACCTTCTCCCTAAGCTTCTCCAGAGGTCTTTTGCTCTTCTAAAGACCTTCTGTAACAGTTTTTGTCAGTCAGATTAGCATTTTCCCAGAGCTGGCTGCCTGGCATTGCCACTTTCCTAAAGCACACATATAGCATGTGGGGTAAAGAGCATGGGTGTTCTCTGGCATCAGAGAAACTTGGGTTGGGTCCTGCTTCCGCCATTCTTAACAATGGGATGTTGAGAAAACATCTTGGTTTTCATGTCCCTAAAATGGGGTGGTAATAATAGCAGCCACCTCATAAGGTTGCTCTGAGGAATAAAGGAGATAGTGCTTATCACATGCTCAGCGCAGTGCTAACTCACCAGAGTAAGCAGTTGACAACCATTGGCAACTATGCTTTGACCCCTTTCCCGCCTTCCACCCCAAAGAAGACAGAGAGCTATTTCGGATCTGCTGTTTACCCTACTGGGACAATCATGGGCACAGAGTAGCTTGAGCATTTGCTGACTGTCTTGACCCCTGAAATTAACTGACCTTAAAAACAACAATGAGATTTTTCTTAGTTTTTATTTTTACTTGGATACCTCTGAAAGTATTTTTGTGGTAAAGAAAATCACTCTTGCCTGGCTGGTTTGACTCAGTGGATAGATCGTCGGCCTGCGGACTGAGGGGTCCCTGGTTCAATTCCAGTCAAGGGCATGTACCTTGGTTGAGGGCACATCCCCAGTAGGGAGTGTGCAGAAATCATCTGATCGATGTTTTTCTCTCATCGATGTTTCTAACTCTCTATCCTTCTACCTCCTCTCTGTAAAAAATCAATGAAATATATTTAAAAAAAGAAAAAGAAAATCACTCTCATCTATTGGACAGCTGCTTTGGAACATGCGCAACAGGAAGTGAAAATGCAGACTTGCCACTATCTTTGGAGCTCATGTCTGAAGTCATCCCCCATGTTCCTTTTCCCACCGCCGGCACCTTGCTGCCCGGAGGCGTAACCTGTGGCAGCTGCTTCCCTAGGAAAGGACATAGCATCACGTCCATGATTTGATGATGTTCATTTCGCTGCTTGGCCCAACTTGTCTGTGGCCTGAATGACTCATCTTGCAATTTCACCTTTTAAAGCACTATTAGTGTGTGGAGTTAAGACTACTTAGGTTCTTGTTAACTTGCTAACAACGGCTCAACATTGGCTAAGATCTTTCCACCAACCAAACCTGCAAAGAAACAGGCTCTTATTTTTACCAGCATCTACTTTAGATATATAGTTGACCCTTGAACAACACAGGGGTGAGAGGGCACTGACTTCTTGTGTAGTTAGAAATCTGCATACAACTTTTGACTATCCCCAAACTTAATACTGGTAGCCTACTGTTGACTGGGAGCTTTGCCAATAATATAAACATAATACATATTTTTGTATGTTATATGTATTATATACTGTATTGTTACAATAATGTTAGCTAGAGAATAGAAAATGCTAAGAAAATCATAAGGAAGAGAAAATACATTTACACTATTCATTTTAAAATACCCATGTAAAAATGAACCCACACAGTTCAAATCCATGTTGTTCAAGGTCAATTGTATTTCATCACGAGTGTGGTCTGATCTCAGAGCAATGAGCTAAGAGCCATCGCTAACCTTTTCCAGCTCCTAGGTGTCAGCCCCCAAGTCCTGCACACAGTCCGACTCTGATTGTCTTGAGAAAGTCCCCGTTTGTTCTACACAAGAACAGCTGGCATACAAATGGAATCAAGCACTTTTAAGTAGTCATCAATCACACTGATGAGAACAGCTGAGGCAAACAGTGTTCTCTCTAAGTACTTACATATCTGACATACAAATCAAGTGATAGTCCAATTAGTTTATTTATAGGTTCCTTTCTTTGAAAAATCTGAGTTAGTGTCTACATTTTCTTTTGATTCTGTGGTCTTTACTTTAGGAAAACTCTGAAGAAAAAAAAAAGGATGAATGCATTCATGTCTGTATTATCAAGTCATTTATCTTGCTAAATCATTGATAGTCATTATCCTGGATGCACAGCTTTCTAGCCGTGTGACTTCATTTATTTAGCTCTCCAGAAAAACATTTTAACCTCATTTTATTGATACAAATGAGAGAGGGAGAAAGAAGAGAGAGAGAGAGAGAGAGAGAGAGAGAGAGAGAGAGAGAGAGAGAAATATGCTGACTCTTTAAACTCTTAAAGAATGGAAAGCTCGACTTCTATCTTCTCCATGCAAGTATTTACTCCTTTGAGAACTAGGATGAGAGGGGAACGTTCATTATTGAGTGAGATGAGACTTCCCTTACGCAGTTATTTTCCTTTGTTAATAAGACAATAATACAATAAAAAGACAGCTAAGAATGGTCAGCAATGGACTTCAGAGCCCCATTCAGAAGTGGCAATATGGAAGCCATCTGGGCTGGCTTTCGGAGCAGCACCACATTTAGCAACAGGAAAGCCCTCTCCATGCCCCGAGCCATGTTCGCTGGCTGCATAAACATTATTGGTGAGTTAAAAACATTTGCAGGATAACGTTAATGCTTTCTCTTGCACATGCTCTTCATAAAGTGACTGCCATGAGAATCTGGATGGCCGTGTCTAACACTGTTACACCATTACAATCAGAGACTATGCCCATGAATGTGAAATCCCACAGAAAGGAAATGAAAAAATGAGGAAGGCCTTGGTAAATCTCTTAATACTGACCATCTGATTCCTTTGAACCTTAGTTTTAGGACTACCTAAAACTGTTATTGGCACGGTCCAGTAGTCCTGGGCTAGGCAGGGGGAGGAGGATGGCATCAGGCTGGGAACCTGGCCCAGAGCCTCAGTGTAAATCACTCCAGGAGAGGAGCCAGGTCTGCGTTCAGCCTGGCGTCCCTGGCCAAACTTCAGAGCCCTTGCCGCCAGAGGTCTGGGAGGGGACGCCTGAGAGTGGCTCCCCCAAGGACACATTCTGTTATCATTTTTCATGTTCAGTTGTCATCTCTGTCAAAGATACCATGTATAAAGAATGCACAATCCCACAGAGTACAGCTATGAATTAGAAATTTCCAGAGAGAAGGTCAGAGTGGATCCGAAGTGTTCCCTCAGCTCAGGTTTCCATGTCCAAGGGTAAGGCCACATATTAAGGCATTAATCTATATAGAGGTTTGCAAGTTATTGTTCTTTAAAGTTAAAAAAAATTGGAAGCAAATATTTTTTATTGAATGTATTCATTTCTATAACAAGACAAAAATTATATTAAATACTAGAGGCCTGGTGCATGAAAATTCATGCACTGGAAAGTGGGGGAGGGGAGGTTCCCCTCAGCCCAGCCTGCCCCCTCTCACAGTCTGGGAGACCTCAGGGGAGGGGGGTGATCCGGTGATCAGGAGAAGGCAATGCCCCCATCACACCTCTGCTGCTGCCACTGTCAGCAGCTCAAGCCTTGGCCAGCCCTGGTTACCTGAGCCTCGGGTGGCCCTGGGTGGCTGGGGGGCTGAGGGGACTGGGCACTGCCATCTTGTGGCTATGTGCACTGCCATCTTTGAGGGTATGGTAGTCAATTAGCATATTCCCTCCTTATTGGCTGTGGGTGCCGCCATCTTTGCAATGGTGTGATGATCAATTAGCTCATTCCCGCTTTATTATTAGTTAGGACTAGAGGCCTGGTGCATGGGTTTGTGCACAGTGGTGTCCCTTGGCCTAACCTGTGGAGATCAGCCAGAAACTGGTTCTCCAAAATCCACTGAGGGGTTCTGGATTGTGAGAGGGCATTTCTCGGGTGAGGCACCCCGGAATCAGGCACCCCTCCTCTCTTCTCCCAATATTATATCACTTTCTTTCTGCATCTGTCTCACTTCTTTCATCTCACTTTACCTTAAGTTTGGTGCTAACTGAGGACTTGTGGGCATTTAGCTGCAAAATGCAACTATTTAGCAAGCAGGATTTACTTAGCCTGGAATCTAGTCAGTCTAAGGCAGGACCCTGCTCAATGTCAGGCTCCACCCAGGCCTTTCTACCCAGGACTCTGCAGGAACCTCCTTCTTCCCACCTGAACTGCTCCTTCACCTCCTTCCCTCCCTGGAGGCTGCCCACTGGCTGGCGCTACTGTGGAAGGAGGGAAGCCATGGCCGGTTTCCCAGCCAAGAGCAGTAATGTGAAAAATTCACTGCCTCCACTGGAAATTGATGGCCAGGTGTCAGGGCCGCAGTCAATAGGGCCTGCACATCTCATCTAGCTAATCAAGTCAAAGTTTCTGTAAGGGCCAGACTCATGACCTCTGCAATGGGCTAGAGGCCAGGTGGGGAGCCAGAACAAAGTGGGGAACCAATGGGCTGGTGGGGTCCCTCAGCCTGATCTGCAGGGGATCAGGGCAAAACTAGCTCTATGACATCCCTCAAGGAGTCCTGGATTGTGAGAGGACAGTTCTCGGGTGCTGCACCCTGGAATCAGGCTCCCTCCTCTCTAGTTCCTGGTGCGTCACCTGAGAATCACAATTGCCAAGTCAACACAGCTCAGCAGCTCCTGTGTTGAGTGTCTGCCGCCTGGTGGTCAGTGCGCATCATAGCTACCAGCCGGATGGTCAGATGGTCTGCTGGCCAGCTGGTTGCTTAGGCTTTTATATATATATACTAGAGGCCTACTGCGGCAGCCACCTCTGCCTTGGCCCTCGAAGCCCTGTCTTCATCTGGAAGGTCATCCAGAAGGATGTCCAGTCTAATTAGCATATTATGTTTTTATTATTATAGACAGACTAGAAGCCTGGTGCAAGAATTCATGCACCAGTGGGGTCCCTCAGCCTGGCCTGCAGGATCGGGCTGAAACTGGCTCTCCAATATGTCCCAAGGGGTCCCAGAGTGCGAGAGGGTGCAGGCAGGCTGAGGGGCCGCACCAGTGCAAGAGTGGGGCTGCGAAGGGACCATCGGAGGGCTCCAGTGCATGTCTGGCCCATCTTGCCCAGTCTGGATCAGCCAGACCCAGCAGCAAGCTAACCTACTGGTCAGAGCTTCTGCCCCCTGGTGGCTAGTGTGTGTCATAGTAACTGGTTGAACAGCCAACTGTCTGTCCCCTGGTAGTCAGTGCATGATATAGCGAGCAATTGAGTGGCATTAGCATATCATTAGCATATTACACTGATTGGTTGGACAGCTAACCCAACAACTGGACACCTAGCATATTAGGCTTTTATTATATAGGATATTGTCTAGGAAATTTGAGGCCTATGTTGTACTGAATAGCTTGGTTGTAAGATGTCAACAGCTTAAACATTTAGTTGTTTGCTAATGACAGGGTTTAGGACATGCTACTCCAAATATGGCCACTTGGCATATTGACTATGTTTAGCTGAAGGAATTTGAGGAATGGCATATGCAAAAAGGTTTCCCTTACCTCCTCCATCGCCCCTAAAGCAGATCTTGGGATCTTCACATGAGAGGTGCTCTCCTTACCCCCAGAAAAAAGAAGCATCTTTGTCTCTGAAGACAGAGGCACCAGGAGAGGAATTCGAATGAACAGGCCTTGCTAAATCTCCCCAGTTCACTACAATGAGCTCATAGCCTTTTGTCTATGATTTTCTACAACTTCCCACTCTTCGTTGAGCCTAGTATAAAAACCCTCAGCTTTCACATTTCTTGAGGTCTGCATTTCCTTATGATGGCTTCTGAGTCACATAAAACTTATCTGTACTAATAATAGCCAGGTGATTGTCACGCCCTCACACATCCTGCCCTAATCACAAGATGGCCATCACAAGATGACCACACACACAGTGGAGGCGGGACCAGGCAGAGGAGTCAGGTTGCAGCAGGGGAGGGCAGTTGTGGGCAATCATGCTGGCAGGGGAGGGCAGTTGGGATGATTAGGCTGGCGTGGGAGAAGTTAGGCATCAATCAGGCTAGCAGGGGAGTGCTTAAGGGGCGATCAGGCTGGCAGGCAGAAGCAGTTAGGGGCAATCAGGCAGGCAGGCAGGTGAGGGGTTAGGAGCCAGGGGTCCCGGATTGTGAGAGAGATGTCCGATTAGAGAGGATGCAGGCCTGGCTGAGGGACACCCCCCCCCCAATCTTTTCTTTTGTTAATCCAATTAACAGGGCTCCAGCCAGAGAACTTAAGAGGATAGTATGAAATATTTCTTTCTCTCTTTCACTGAAATGGGGCAGACTTGAGTTGGTTGGCCCCCCTTCTTATCTTTATAGATTCATGCCATGGGGATATTTAATCACTAAAATCCTTGGGTCTTGAGAATATTTATATGTCGGGCTCCCACTGAGCATCAGTACCTGTTGGCGTGCTATTTGTGTCCTTGGACCGTGAATAAGTATTTCGACAAGGGGAGTTATTAATGCCCTCCCTTTTCAAGCAATAGAAACACTCAGTCCCCAGCCTCCTAATTAGAGATGTGAATTGTTAGCACATTATAATTAGCATAATGCCTGGAAAGGTATTTCACTATAATTATGTTTTAAAACCTCTATGCACAGATGTAGGCAAATTTGAATTAAGCACCTGCAAACAGATAACCTGGGTCATGGTTTTCAGGTGAAGGCGGGTTCGCATCCTGGCTCTGCTCCTCACTGAATGGAGTGGACACAGGAGAGACTCTCTGGCCCAGGAAACGGCCATGAGAATGGCTCCCTTCTCGTAGGATTGTAAGATTTAAATGGACGGAGAAGGTAGTCAAAGTAGCGCCTGGCACAGAGAAAGCACCAATGAACGTGAGCTCTCCTCACCTCATCCATCCCACGCCTGTGCCCTGGGACCCAGATTTAGACTAAATCAGCAGAATGAGGAATCTGCAGACAGATGCCACACAAGGACCCTTCCACAAATAAGGGCGGAGCTGGGAAGAACAGAACCGGAAATCTTCCTTTCTCCATCTTTCTCTCTCTCTCTCTCTCTCTCTCTCTCTCTCTCTCTCTCTCTCTTCCTTTCTCTTTCTCTTTCTCTCTCCCTAAGGGGCTTGTGGGGTGAGTCAGGATGGGGACAGGTATGTCCTCCCACCTTTGCATGTGAAAACAAGACCAGGAAAATCTACCCAAATGGTTTCTGACGGCCTGGGGAGTATGATAAAGGGCTTTGTTGTTTTTTTTTCTTAAAAGAAAAATCACTTCGAATTACTCAGCTTCAGCAGCTGGGACTTTCTGTTGTGAAACACACAGCTACTCGGGCTTCCTCCCCCTCCCCCTCCCTCACCCCCCACAGAGCCAGGCCTCTGCACTGAGCCCTTGAAGCTGAAGGGCAAGGGGAGGGCCCGGAGAGTTCTTAATACCCACCATCTGATGCCCTACCTCTAGGGCCCCGGGGGGGCGGGGGGCACTGGACTTTGCAGGAACTCAGCCCTGCACGGTGAGGAGGAGCTTCGCTTCTATACTGAGACCCGGTGTGCCCGGTCACCGGGAGCTCCCCAGGCAAGCCCTGCGGTGGGCCCACTTCCGCCTGCCTCTCAGCCCCTCCTCTCACCCCACTGCCCCGGGATCCTTAGAGCCTGAGGTCTGGGGGCCACCAATTCCAAAGCCTCTTTTCTAGACCCATGTTCTTCTCAGCTGGAGGCTAAAAACACCTTCGCAAAGATTCTGCATTTTATTTTTTTATTTTTATTTTTTTAAATATATTTTATTGATATTTTACAGAGAGGAAGGGAGAGAGATAGAGAGCTAGAAACGTCAATGAGAGAGAAACATCGACCAGCTGCCTCTTGCACACCCCCCACCGAGGATGTGCCCGCAACCAATGTACATGCCCCTGACCGGAATCGAACCTGGGACCCTTCAGTCCGCAGACCGACGCTCTACCACTGAGCCAAACCGGTTTCGGCAGATTCTGCATTTTAAAAGCACGAAAAACTTGAAGCTGAATAAATGACTCTCAATTTTGGGGAATACCAAGCACCAGCAAACATAGGCAACATGTATTCTTTTCTTTTAAGAGCTACGTGTTCATTATAGACAGCATGGGAGACAGAGCAAAGAAGAAAGAAGTTTTCTATCAGCCGCAGAGCATTATGTTTTGATATATTTCTTTCCAGTCTATTAACTTGGACATTTTTTAAAAAAATATAATCACCTGCTGCATATACAGATTTTTGTTGCTATCCCCAGCAGAGACCCCATTTATTTAGGAAGGATGCTGGGGAGAAGGGCTGGGGCGAGAAGGTGCCCCCTCCTTCCAGCAGGCCTGCTGCGGCGCCTGCGCTGGCCTGGGCCAGGCCTGCCCTCGCCTTGTTCCAGGGAAGGCCCGGCGGTAAGAAGCAAACAACGAGAGCTTGGACACCTCGCATTTCTTACGTCCGTTTTCTGTCTGGAGTCAGTGGCTCTTTCTCAAAAGCCTTGGCTTTGTGGAATAGCAGCCACAATCCCTGACAAGCTCGGTGATAAATAGGATATTGATGGGCAATTACTTGACACCAAATAGCTCCATCAATCAACGTGCTAGAAGCTGGTACCACAGTCAAGGGCAGCGCTAAGGGAACGCGGGCCCCACGTCCTCCCCTGAGGTGGGGATGGGGAGCCGAGGTGGCCTTCTGAGCACCTTGCAGAGAACGGGAGATCTCCTTCACGGGGAGCAGACACCCCGTCCTGGCCATATTGCAGCTGGAGCACCCCAGCAGAAGGCAGGCTGCTTGCCAGTGTCTGGGTTTGGGGAGCCTTGAGTGGGGGTTCAACCCAAAGGGGGCTGTGTTCCTCCTCAGCGCCTTCCTGTGGTTCCCGGCTCCGTGATACCCCCTAGCCTCCTCCAGAATGAGGAGCTGCAAAATGGATTGGATTCTACAACCAACAGTCTCCTTGTAGAAGGTTTTAAAAATGTGGACAAACGTGGGAAGAAGCAAATATCACACACAGTCCCATGACAGAGATAACGAGCACTTGTAAGCATTCGGCCCCGTATAGACTTAAAGCTGAGGTGCCCATACATCCTGGATGCCAAGAAGTTTCCTGTTTTCATCCTCCGCCCCCATCACCACCCATTCTAGGACAAAGCGCCCCTCGCCTCCCCTCGCTGCCACGGGGGTCAGTTCAGCTCGAAAGGCAGGGAGCTCACATTTCAGGCAATCGGTGTCTGGCCAAAAATGACCCAGAAGCTTCCAACCGCCTTGGTACCCAAAATGCTCAATTTTCCCTGCTCTGTTTATTCAGGGACTATTCGATGTGTCATCCCAGGGGGTTTGGGGGGGGGGGGGAGGCATCCAGAATACTATAGATGTCATCCCAGCCATGAAATATCAACAGACTGACATCCCAGGAAACCCAGTCTTAAAAGGGCACATTCTGGTGCTCCAAGCGGCACTGTTCACAAGAGAGAAAGAAGCCAGCCGTTCCTCTGAGTCTCACCGGAGAAAAGCCTGCGAGGCCTCCTTCCACGGAGCCTTCTTCCTGGGAAGGAAAAGAGGCCGAACGAAGGCCCCCGGGAGGCCTCCTTAGCAATCATAAATGACCTGAGCTCGCGTGACTTAATGCAGCCCCTTGCTCGTTATTCTGTAGGTAATCACGGAAGCTTCTTACACGATTCCTTTACGGCAGCATTTTAAATGCATAAAAAGCAGGAATCGCTCACAGCAGACACTCCTGGAGCCGCTCTCCTGCACCGGCCAGCGCATGCGGTCCTCGCGGGGCGCAGCACAGACTGGCTGCGTGGCTGTAGGGGTGGATCTCATTTCTCCTAAGCTTTCTTATTAGTTACTGCCTCGGTGGAATTGACCCTCTGTGCTCAGCCAGGCAAGCACGTCTCCACGAAAAACACGCCTTCCAGAGCCCTAGTCTAACAAAGTCAGCCCCTCGCAGGGGAGGGGAGCTCGCCTGGGCGCCCGCATTGACACGCACATTTGCACGCTAATTACCCAGAAAGTTCTCCCAGCCCCCCCTGAAAGGGTAAGAGCAATGCAAGGCAGGAATCCTGGGCGCCTGGAGCTCTGCTGCCCAAAGTGGAAGAATGGGAACTGAGATGGTTTAGACTGGAGCAGTGGTCGGCAAATACCTTAGTCCACAGAGCAAAATACCAACAGTACAACGATTGAAATTTATTTTGAGAGCCAAATTTTTTAAACTTACTATATAGGCAGATACATTGTTATTAACTTAACTAGGGTTAATTATTTTGCGGAAGAGCCACACTCAAGGGGCCAAAGAGCAGCATGTGGCTTGCGAACCGCGGTTTGCCGACCACAGGACTAGAACAAGCGTGTCAGACTGGGCTAAAACAGGGGCCAAATAAACAAGGTTTAAGTTTATGTGGACCTCAAAAAAAACAAAAGCTCCAATTTTCATAGCAATGTAGGCTTATTTCAATAGAGACATGCTGAATACAAAGGGCTGAAATAAATGAGTAATCGTTAACATAAAATAATAGAACTTTTTAATAAAATTTAATATTTTTCTTGAACATTAACTTACCAGACACTGAATAACTGCACAAATTAATAAGTATAACACAAATAAACCTATTTTCCTTTTTCTCTGAGAGCGAAATGTTTCCTGTTGCACACACCAAACAAGCCAGTCCAAGACTAATGACGTGGCAATTGGCTGCTAACGTATTCACTGCCGGTATTAGTGGAGAGAAATGGTGCCCCTTCGGGCAAGGCGCATAAGGAAAATGAATGCAACATGGTTATAATAATCAGTCATTAGCAAACGTTGTCGTTCGTTATTAATAATTATGCATAACAGGATATTGTAAAAATTAAGTTATGACATTTTTTAAAATGTTTCTTACATACTGTTATATTGGCTGGGCTGCAAAAATATTCGCGGTGGGCCGAGAGTGTGACATTGCTTGGTTTAGAGGGTAGCGAATGGGATACAATTTATTTTTAGTCATCTTCAAAACCTACTTCGGCTGAGTTAGTTATATCCAGATAAACCAGACAACGCTCTCTTGGAGTTGCTCCAACTGTGGATCAGAGCAAGGAGTTTTTTGTTTGTTTGTTTGTTTTTTCCCATTTATGAATTTTCACTGGGGTTCTGAAGTCGCTTTGCCTGGGTACAAGAAAAGACAAACTTTAAGTCCCATAAACTGCTTCAAGGAACCCCTTGATCATAGCTCCAAAAGTTCTGTTCAGTGGCTAAAACTGCATTGACTTCAAATGGGTTCTAATTGAAAATAATTATTTTCTGATAGGATGAAATGACCCTACATCTATTCAGCAAAGTCAGTCTGTGAATATAATCTGAAAATTGTTGGTTTTTTCCCCCCACTGAAAACATGCATATAAAGGAAAAGCAAAAAGTGCTTTGGTTTTCTTATTTTTCTCCAGTCTCTATATTTGAGGGTGAGTGGGCAACATTATTTTCCTTTTGCTCCTTTTAGAAAGATATTTCTAAATTTTATTTTGCCATTTTCCTATTTTGCTTCTGGAAGGTTTTCAAAGTCTGAGAAAACCAAATGGAAGTAGACACTTCCCTTCTGTTTTTCAGACTGTCTGGAGGTGGTTTGTGCTATGATTTCTTTTTCCATTTGTGTCAATTTTTATCTTGTTCTGAATGTTCCCTCACTCCTGCAGTCTCAGTGGCTCTGTGCACCTCAGGGCAGTGTTCCTGTACTAACCAGAAATTCCTAAAAGGCAAGGCGTGTACCTGCTTCTCATCCCTATTGTGTCTAAATCAGCCCGATCCAAGTCCCTGTAGCCAAGGCTTGAGGATGATAACAGATACCTATTTTGTTGTTCTCTTGGTTCAAAATCTGTTTCTCAAAGTTGTACGTTTGAATATTGAATTAAAATACTATATTAGCCCTAACTGGTTTACCTCAGTATATAGAGGATCAGCCTGCGGATCCAAGGGTCCCAGGTTCGATTCCTGTCAAGAAGGGCACATGCCCAGGTTGTGGGCCTGATCCCCAGTGTGGGATGTGCAGGAGGCAGCCAATCAATGATTCCCTTTTATCATTGATGTTTCTGTCTTTCTTCCTCTCCTTTTCTCTCTGAAATCAATAAAAAATAATTATAAAAAATACTATATTAGGGCCAAAAATAAAAAGGTACTCTCCTTTTAGAATTGTTCTACAGTGTTGTTGAAGCTTCAGAACCCAGGGTCCTAAGTGTGCTTGGGGATGGGGAGGTAGAGAAGGGGGCAGGATATAGAAGCATGCTGTATAGACAATATGATGTGTGTCTACACTGTGACATTTACCTAGTGCATTCTGAACGCTAGTTAATAGGATGGTTCTTAAAACTTTCTTTTCTATTATAAAATGGCTAGAGACCTAGTGCATGAAATTCATGCACAGGGGAATGGAGGGGTGTGGGAGGAGGTGTACCTCAGCCCAGTCTGCACCCTCTCCAATCTGGAACCCTTCAATGTGGGATCATGTCTAAATGGGCAGTCGGACATCCCTCTACAATCCAGGATTGCTGGCTCCCAACAGCTCATCTGTCTGCCTCCCTGATTGCCTCTAACCACTTCTGCCTGCCAGCCTGATCACCCCCTAACCACTCCCATGCCAACCTGATTGATGTCTAACTGCTCCCCTGCCAGCCTATCTGCCTCCAACTTCCCTCCTCTGCTGGCCTGGTCACCTCTAACTGCCCTCCCCTACAGGGTTGATCACCCCCAACTGCCCTCCCCTTCTGGCCATCTTGTGGTGGCCATCTTGTGTCCACATGGGGGCAAGATCTTTGGCCACATGGAGGCAGTGATCTTGTGTGTTGGAGTGATGGTCAATTTGCATATTACTCTTTTACTAGATAGGATAGAGGCCTGGTGCATGGGTGGAGCCAATTGGTTTTCCTAAATGGTGGGGGCTCTCTTGTGGTGTGGGGTGGCCTGGGCGAGGGGCCTGTGGTTGTTTGCAGGCCAGCCACACCTCCCAGCGACCCAAGGAGAGGCCCTGGTATCTGTGATTTATTTCTACAATTGTAGCCTGGAGCAGAGCCAAGCCATTTGCTTGCTCCATGGCAGCAGCCATTTCTGTTTGGATTTGTTTACCTTCTATAATTGAAAATTTATAGCCTTGAGTGGAAGCTTAGGCTGGCAAGGGCAGGTGGAAAGCTTGGCTTCTTCCATTGCCTGGGAAACTCAAACCTCCCTCCTGCTCTCTGTGACCGGAGCCATCTTGGTTGGGTTAATTTGCATACGTGCTCTGATTAGCTGGTGGGCGTGGCTGGTGGGTGTGGCATAGGTATGGTCAATTTGCATATTACTCTTTTATTAGATAAGATGCCTCTGTGAGCAATGCAATAAACATTCTAGCAGTTGCCTTTTCACAGTAAACATTGAGTCATGGCAGCTATTTTTTCCTGGAAGCATAGGTGGTTGACTCAGATGTCATTTCCCCCATACCATGTAACCCAGTGGCCAGCAAACTCATTAGTCAACAGAGCCAAATATCAACAGTAAAACGATTGAAATTTCTTTTGAGAGCCGAAAACCGACTTCTGTGCATGAGCCACAAAGTTTCAATCCCACTGTGCATGCACGCCTGCACGTGGTATTTTGTGGAAGAGCCACACTCAAGGGGCCAAAGAGCCTCATGCAGCTCTCGAGCCGAAGTTTGCTGACCAGTGGTGTAACCCATGGTTCCAAGCTCCCCTCGCCAGGTGCATGATCTGAGCCCTATGGAACTTTTTCTTCATCTACATTCTCCTCCCCAACTCCATCGTTTATTTGTAAAAAATGATCAAGAACCAATTATCCAATAATTACTTAAAACTCACCCACAAATCTATTACATTGTCTTAGAAAATAGATTAGTTCCCCTCACTGACAAGAATTGTTTCCCTTGACCAAATGTTAGACAGTCTTCTCTTCAACCAGGACTCATCCTTGGGCCTGGTCCAGTTGCAGAAAAATCCTAGTAAGTCAGTTTACTGAGACCACTTCCACCGCTATCTGATCCGCCTCAAAATCAGATCAGATTCCAATCCCTGTCCCTGATTTCTGTTCACTCTGGCTTCCCTCCAGCAAGAATCCTGTTAAATGGTTTAGCGAGCACCCCCTACCCTTGATGACTCCCCTCAGTGATTTTTCCATCCAGTGACCCCGCATTCTGCTCCTCTGCTACAAATCCCCAGCTGCCTTTTCTGTATTTGGAGTTCAGCCAAATCTCTCTTCCCCGTTGCAATAGTCCTGAATGAAGTCTTCCTTCCCATTGTAAGGAATTTCAGAATAATTTTCCCTAGCCCCTCCCACGTAAGCTCCTACTTAATGCTTATTGGGAGCCTACCTATAGGAATTATCCATTGGCATTTTGTTTTTACTTTTTCTGAAAAAAAATAATAACTATGTATTAGTGTCCTTATTAGACATAGAAGATCATTACAGATGGAAATAAGAAGTCATAATATGTTTAAAGTAAAGGATCTCAGAGCAAATGAGTGTTTCAAATCTACGTTCAATAAAACAAAAACTGATGCCCAATTAAATTGAACGGTATCATAATAGTACAGTTTTAGAGGTTAAAGAATTCCTAGAGACATCTTGTGTAAACTGCTTCATTTTACAGCAGGGAAAAATTGAGGCCCTGGGAAGCAGAGTGAGTGATATGCCCAAAGTTTTTAATCCATTTCTGGCAATGCTGATCCTGAGTACAGGTCTCTGAACTCCCAGGGAAGTAATCTTTTCACTCCTTAGAGAGGCGTGAAACCCGACCCTCCAGTTCCTCAAAAGTAAAGGAAGTATCTTCTTTTTTATGTCCTCCACCAGAGCTTGTCCCTCCCACCCTACCTCTTCCCCCGGGACCAGCTCAGTCACAGGTGCTGTGAACGTGTCTAATGCATCCTGGGTGAGCAGGCGTGTGCTGGGAGCAAGCGAAAGGGCGAGGCTCTCATCTGAGCACTGCAGGGGCCTTGTTTCTTCTCTTATGACAGGGGTGGGCAAACTTTTTGACTCGAGGGCCACATGAGTTCTTAAACTGGACCGGAGGGCCGGAACAAAAGCAACCTGACCATGCTGGCACTCTCATCTTGGGCTGCTGGTGAAGGAGTGGAGGGGAGAGCAAGAGAACCCTCCGCTCTTTGGGGCCGGATAGGACAGTGGAACCGGCCCGCGGGCCGAAGTTTGCCCACGGCTGTCTTATGAGATGGAATGGCTGGACAGAGAGCACACACCCTGCAAGCGCTTTCTGGTTTGCTAAGCACTGTCCCAGCAGGATCCAAGAGATGCTTACACAGACCAGAATCTGGTGGCAGCCCCTGACTCCAAACCTTTTGCTCTTTCCTCAGTCCCAAGCTGCTGCCACTCCAGCAGCAGCTAAGGTCTTCCACAGAGAGAGACAGACAGAAGATGGAGGAGGAGGAGGGATAGGGGAAGGAGGAGGAAACAAAAAAACAAAAAAAGGGAATTCAAATCTACAGCTTTGTGTCTGCACACACCTTTCTACCTCTCCTAACTAAGATGATTCATGCCATCCTCTCCCTTATTTCATCACTGGCACAGGTGAGTGAAGTAATTTGCAGTAATTATAGTTAGACTTATACCGTGTGCACATGATACATCCCGGAAGAGTTTAAATAATCCTGAAACCACTGGCCTTGAGGCTAGCCCCCTCTCCTGGGCAGAATCACATGGGGAGCGTCCTGTCCTGGGGGCTAGCTCCTCCTCCTTTGCATCCCCAGGGGAATTGCCCTGCAGTCCAGCCAAATCAGAAACTGACTGATGTGAGGGAAATCTCTTAACTCAGAGAGAGAGTGAGAGAGAGAGAGACAGAGAGAGAGAGAGAGAGAGAGAGAGAGAGAGAGAGAGAGAGAGAGAGAAACTTCTCTGCCCGGGCAGAGTGTGTGCAACATGAACAATTTAGCATAGAGCAGCTCTTAAATCACTTATATTTTCCCTTTTCAGTGATGCCGTTGCAAGTTAGCTATTTTTCGCATCTGTGTTAGAGGCTAGGACCGATGGGAGTTGGTAGTCCAGGGAGATACATGTGCAGGCCCGCCGCGGCTGCTCAGTCTCCCCGCTGCAAGCGGCCTAAGTGC
Organism: Vespertilio murinus; assembly: GCA_963924515.1. Lineage (NCBI taxonomy): Eukaryota > Metazoa > Chordata > Mammalia > Chiroptera > Vespertilionidae > Vespertilio > Vespertilio murinus. The sequence goes on from OZ004704.1 coordinate 97,324,685, forward strand.
CTTCCAGGAAGCCAAGGCAGCGGGGCCTCGCATCGTCCACCCCCATTACCTTCTTTCCCATTTGGGGGACTCCTGCTTGCCAATCAGAACTCCTTCCGGGTTACTGACGGGAAGCCTCGAAGGTGGAAACTACTTTTCTCACAGGACCCCTCCGCCCTCCGTTTTACTTGGAACAAATCACAAGAACGCTGTCCGTCACACGGAAGCCCTGGGCACGCGTGGGAAAGTCACAGGCATTTTCAGCAAGAAGCAGTGCGCAGAAACGCAAGGTTGCTCCTCCCCCACATTTCATTTTGCCCGGTAAACAAACTCCAAGTAAATAACGGCAAATGGATCCTGAGTGCCCGCATGGTGTCTGCCGCATGGGAGGTGCGTAATGCATGCTGGGGAAAGAAGGCGTGGCGGGGAAGAGAACCCGTATAGAAGCTGAAGGGTAGTTTTGTTTGATGAGGTTCTTCCTGGAGAATCCAGTCAGCCCAGCGTTCTTCCATCCCAGAACTGGGAGCCGGGCAGAGCCATACTGACCCACACTGACCCAGGAGGCTCGCGCGCCCACTGCCCCAGCTGGGCTGGGCCGGACGACGGGGCATCTCTTTGCTTTCCCAGGGTATCTCCTCTTCTCTGAGAGCATGCCCAGCTGCAACCAAGAAATTGGAAGGCCCCAGACAATGAAAGGTAAACTTTCCAAATGCTCAGCTCCTTTTCCAACCCCGCAGGAAGCCGTTTTCGTTTGGGGTATTGGGTAGCAGTTGAGGCCCCGTTAACACGCCTCTCCCACCACAAATCACCCTGTTGCGTTCTCAGATGACATTGGGCAAATAAACTCTTAGATTGTGAGGCGCTGCCTTTTGTTGAAATGTAAAACAAGGACGAGGAAACTAGATATGGGACATCGGCCTGAGAATCAGGAACTGACCCGAAATCCACATGGAGTCCTGCTTCTGTTCGCTCTGCCGTGAAAATACGATTTTGGTTACACAGCATATGGATAATACCACGCATATGGATAATACCACATGGCCCTCCCTTACAGTCGTTGCTGTACAACCGAAACCAGCCTGCAAAGAGCTGCTGACAGCCAACAGCTGAAGAAAGACGCTCTCACTGGCAGTGGTGAGCAGATGTGCGCTGAAGTCTTAAACGGGTTATGGAATTTTAGTCTCTCCTCGCAAACCAGAACCGGATATTTGTTACCACTTGGAGAAAACAGAGGAACAATGTTACGCAAAAGGAGGTTCTAAGGAAGAACAAACCAGATCCAGGAGCTGGTTTGAACTCCTTAAGAGCATGCACCATGATAGGCGGAGTAGGCAGCAAGGACAAAACTTGCTTGTGCCACTTGTCATTTGATATTTCTTTTGGAACGACACAGCTTCTTCCCGGTCGTGTTCGAAGTGGCAGATTTCTGCCTCACATCACCTCTCACCCCACATCTCCCCAAGATGGCATCTGAGTGGTCACTGATCTGCAGAGACCAATAGCCCTGTGAGAAGACCTCTGATGGAGAGAACCTCAGATTTCTGGCCTTTTTTTTTTTTTTTTTTTTTTAGGAGTGAGGAAATTTTATGCTGGCACCATAGCCCCAACCATTTGTCTATGGTCACAAATTCCATGTGTTCTCTGTTCTAACCCCAGTTAGTCAGTCCACTGACCCCTGTATCAGAAACTCTTGGTGTGTGTGGGGGGAAGGGGGAGGAAACACTGCAAATGATAATACTCAGAATAGATATCATGGTCTTCTAGGATAGAACACTGTATCAGGCAGGGTGTTATCTCTGTTTCCAGAATTGCCTGGTTATTTAAGATTCTGCCCCATCCAAACTGAGCTCAAAGGCTTCTGCAATTTTGCAAGTCTGATCCTATAAGACTGTCTCCAATATAGAAGGTATCCCAGAGTAGACACAGCTGATACTCACATCCAATTGGCCTGAAGATCAATTCCTCCCAGGGATACCAACAACAATAATAAAGACTTAGCTACAACAAGATTGTACATGCAGTCCACAAAGGGAAGCGCTAAGTGTCTACCTCAGGTAACTGAGGAGGTTGACCCACTGGACCATATAGGACACCAAACACACAAAGCCATCCTACTAACTCTGGGAAGCAGCGAAAATGCCGAGACAAGGAAATAGATCTCAAATGAAAGAGATGAAGGATATAGAGTTCAAAACCACAGTTATAAGGTTATGCAAGAATTTCCTAGAAAAAGCCCACAAATTTCATGAGACCCAACTAAAAATTATACATAAACTGACTGAAATGGAAAATATTATGCAGAGATCCAATAGCAGAATGGAGGGACACAAGAATCAGGTCAAAGAGCCAAAAGACACTTCACTGGAGAAGCAAGAAAAGAGAATCCAGAAAGTTGAAGGAGCAAGAAAAGAGAATCCAGAAAGTGTAAGGAGCCTCTGGGACAACTTCAAGAGTGCCAACATCAGATTTATGGGGGTGCCAGAAGAAGAGAGAGTGCAAAATACTGAAAACATTATGAAGAAATAATATCAGAAAACTTCCCCCACCTGGTAAAAGAAATAGACTTACAAATACAGGAAGCATACAGAACCCAAACAAGAGAAATCCAAAGAGGAACATACCAAGACACATCATAATTAAAATGCCAAGGGCAAAAGACAAAAAGAGGATCTTACAAACAGCAAGAAAAAAGCACTTGGTTACCTGTAAGGGAGCACCCATTTGACTATCAGCTGATTTCTCAACAGAAACTATGCAGGCCAGAAGAGAGTGGCAAGAAATATTCAAAATATATCAAAAAGTGATGAATAGCAAGAACCTACTACCAAGATTGCTGTATCCAGCAAAGTTATCATTCAGAATTGAAGGGCAGATAAAGAGCTTCACAGATTTAAAAAAAAAAAAAAAGTTAAAGGAGTTCATCACCACCAAACCAAAATTATATGAAATGCTGAAAGGTATTATTTAAGAAGAGGAAGAAGATCAAGTGAAATAAAAATCTGAGGAACAGAATAAACTGGTGAATATAATAGAATCAGGGGCAAAGAAAGGGAGTGGATTGATAATTATCAAGGGGGAAAGAGTGTAGAAAGAAACTGGATTAAAATCGCACCTATGGATGAGGTCAATGGTGGGGGTGAGGGAGAGAGGTAAGGGCAGAGGGTGGGTGGGAAACCGGGTGGAAGGGAGCTATGGGGGGGAAATGGAGAAACAATTGTAATAATCTGAGCAATAAAGATTTATTTAAAAAAGAAAGAAAGAAAGAAAGAAAGAAAGAAAGAAGGAAAGAAAAGAAAGAAAAGCAGTTAGTTACCTATAAGGGAGCTCCCATAAGACTGTCAGCTGATTTCTCAATAGAAACTTTGCAAGACAGACAGAATTGGGAATAAATATTCTAAGTGATGAAAAGCAAGAACTAATAACCAAGATAACTCTACCCAGAAAAGCTACAATTTAGAATTAAAGGAAATATAAAGAGCTTCCCAGATAAGAAAAGGTTAAAGAAGTTCATTATCACCAAAATGTTTAAGTCTTTGAAAATGTTTTTTCTTCTTTAAGAAAAAAGAGTCAAACATATGAACAATAAAATGGAAATAAATACATATCTATCAACAATTGAACCTAAAAAACAAAATAAATGAACAAGCAGAACAAAAATAGATTCATAGTTAAGAGAAAATGTTGATGGTTTCCAGATGGGAGGAGGATTGTGGGGGGATGGAATGGTTGAAAAAGGTGCAGGGATAAAGAAGTATAAATTGGTTGTTACAGAATAGTCATGGGATGTAAAGTACAGTGCAGGAAATATAGTCAATAATATTCTAATAATAATGTGAGGTGTCAGATGGGTCTGAGATTTATCAGGATGATCACTTAGTACGTTATGTAATGTCTAATCACTGAGGAGTACAACTGAAACAAATAAAATAATGTATGTCAACCATAATTGAAAAATAAAAAATGATTTTAAAAGATTAAACATACCAAGATACTATAAATATTAAAGCCAAAGGGAGCATATGATTTATAGTGAATATAAAGGATGCCAGGAATCATTTTAAATAGTAATAATACTAACATTTTTTTAAAAAAATATGTTTTTATTGATTTCAGGGAGAGGGAGAGATAGAAACATCAATGATGAGAAGAATCATTGATCAGCTACCTCCTGCACACCCCTACTGGGGGTCGAGCTTGCAACCTGGGCATGTACCCAGACCAGGAATCGAACTGTGACCTCATGGTGCATGGGTCAATGCTCAAACACTGAGCCCCAACAGCTGGGCAATATACTAACATTTTGAATACTTAAATTCCAGGTAATGTCCTAAGCATTAACATACATTATTCACTTAACTATCTCTGTAATCCTTTGAAGGTACTATTATTATCTCCCCTTTAGAGATGAAACCTGTGTCTGGAAAGTTAGATAACTTGCCAAGCCCAGGGTCATAGAATAATTAATGCTAAGGTCTTGATTCCAACCCATAGAAAATATGTGGAGCCTAAACCGGTTTGGCTCAGTGGATAGAGTGTCGGTCTGTGGACTGAAGGATCCCAGGCTCGATTCTGGTCAAGGGCATGTACATTGGTTGCAGGCATATCCCCGGTAGGGAGTGTGCAGGAGCCAGCTGGTCAATGTTTCTCTCTCATCAATGTTTCTAGCTCTCTATCCCTCTCCCTTCCTCTCTGTAAAAAATCAATGAAATATAATAAAAAAGAAAAAAAAAGAAGAAGAAGGAAAATATGTGAAGAAGAGTCACTCACTTTCCCTTCCAAGGGAAGAGATAAATTATGGAGGGTGGAAGTTGACCAGATGTCTGGGAAGATTCTGGGAAGACCCAGGCCCACAAGAGGGCTAAGACCTTCTAGACCTAAGAGACATCCTTGTCTCCTAATTAAGTGAAAACCTGGCTCCTTCCATGTGCCCCTGCCAGACCATGTGGTCCACAAAAATACCACATCCCCATATTTCTGGAGCTCCCTTTCCCCTCCCACCTCCGCCTACAAAAAGCAACTTCCTTTTCTTTCCCTTTAATCTTTTTTTCTCCTCCTCCAGTCCTCCTCTCCTCTTTTCCTCCCTCCTTTCACCAGTTTTCTCAGTCCCTTACCTCTTCCTTGATCGCCCTTTTCATCCTCCCATCTGGGGGCTGGCAGGGCTCTTCTCTGCCAAACCAATTAACAGACAGATGAAGGCCTTCCAGGAACGGTTCCAGAGCCTCCCCCAGTTAGAGGCCTCCCAACACCAGAGCTGGCAGCCTGCCTCGCGCCGCTTAGAGGTGAACTATTATGAAGTGTCTGGCGCACCCTAGTGGTGATTTGTGCCAAATCCCACAGTCACAGTAATCAAATCTACACAGGGGAAGATAGACGCCTTTAGTTGGGAGCAAAAAGGTTTGACAAAATAATGCTCCTATTCTAATAATTAAAAAACAAAACAAACAAACAAAAAAAAACCCCACAGAGACTTTTTCTGTTCCTTCACTTCCAAAAATATTTTTCCCCAGAAATTAGAGAAGAAAGAAACTTGTTAAACAAAGAGCCTCTCTGCACATTTCCTGTGAGCTTGCTAGTTTATACTAGGATGTAAGTTCAAAGGCAGTGAATGTAAGTTCAAGAGCATTCAGAATGCTCTTTGGGGGGAATATGCAAGCAAAAACAGTCAGTGTTTGTTTTATACACTGCTTCCCTACGCTCACCCTCCCCAGGAAGTCGAGCTACAAACCACAAACTTTGAAAAGAAAATTGTTCTCTATTTTGAGAATACACCTTCCTTCTGAAGATCTTCAGAGTATCAGGCTACCCGACTGCTTTCGGCAACTCTGAAGGAGCCCCAGCCACAGATTCTGGCTCCCTCCGCTGGCCAAGACCCCATTCTCTTTAAATGGCAGAGTGTTCCAAATGAAACCCTCTCCTGCACAGCCGCCTGGGATGAAGGCAGATTGCTTTAACTTACAACATTGCAAGTCAGATAGCCATAACCTAGAACTCTGGGAAACATCATCATGAAATCTTACACGCTTGTATGTGGCCAAAAGTGATATGTTCCTGTATCACTCATGCATGCAATCTTGTGCAGATGCTATGCTAACAGATGTTAGTGCATACAAGAGCTGGTAGGGCATCTCCATTAATAACTGTCTGCTTGTTCTGGGAGACTGGGAGGCCTTGCTTCAGCTACAGGCTCAAGCTCAGGGTGGGCTGGGAATAGTATTTGGGTTTAGGCATTTTAAGGTAATATTAGTAGAGGCTTACAAATTCCTGACAAATGGCAGGACATAATAATGTGGCCAGTGTGACTGTTTTTAATGGATTCGCACAGGCAGTAGTTATTCTTCAGTCTGATTTGGTACATGCTAATTTCTACCTTGTTCACATTGATTTGGTTTGAGATCCCTGGGTCTCATAGTGACAGCACAGAAATTAAGAAGAATGGTGCCCTAGGTGGTTTGGCTTAGTGGATAAGGCATCAGTCTGTGGACTGAAGGGTCTAGGGTTCCATTCCGTTCAAGGGTACATGCCTGGGTTGTGGGCGTGATCCCTGCTGAGGATGTGTAGGAAGCAGCCAATCAACGATTTTCTCTCATAATTGATGTTTCTCTCTCTCTCCCGCTTCTTCTCTGAAATCAATAAATATTAAAAAAAAAAAAAAAGAATGGTGACATTTCCCAAGAAAGAGCAGCAGTTCCAAGATATGTCCCAGAGAAAGAACAAGCTATGGTTGGGACAGGGTGGTGGCGGCTGCTCTAGGCACCCGGGAAAACTGAGGGCAGAGTGGAAGGGTGGCAATCCTGGCACCAACTTTTTCTCATTAACAGAAGGAAGCTCAAGGAGGGCAAAGCTCTTCCTGGCAGGTTGGGCGTACTCACTATTGTGGCTATGCCTGGGGGTAAGTGTTATGCCAGCATTTATATAAGGTTCTTGTCACCATTTTATAGGAACCACTGTAAAACTCAGACATGGACATGTTTAAAACGAGGGCCACGGAGGCTGTGTTTAAAGCACATGGCAAACAGAGAGGGGACAGGGGTTGGCTGTATTGAGTTGGCTGCCATTTAAGAAGTTATGTTCCCTCCAGGATCCGGTTGTTTGTCTGCGATGTGCCCCTGGGTATGGCAGGGTAATCAGCTGTGGGCTGTGCCACGTTCAGGCATCTCTCCAGAAGACTGGCTACTGACCACCCAATTTTTTGACATCATTGTCTAATTATGAACAGCTCAGTAATCACTAACACCATTAACTAAGTCCAAGGAGTTATGCACCCAAAACCACAAGCCACTTAAAAAAAATAAAGTAATTCCTAATGCTCTATCCATTACCTACCACCTTGCGTTAGCTAAGCCTGGATACATTCTGGTACAAGAAGCTGAAGTACGTTTATGCTCTCGTGGCATGGTTTAATGCAAGACCCTGTCCTCACACTAGACAGATGGAGCAGTGGTTTTCCGACCTCAGCCAGCATAAAAAACAGCGTTGAGTTCCTGCTTCGGCGCATCTGGGGTGAGACCTGAGCATCTGCATTTGCAGTAAGTTCCCAGGTTGTCCTGACTCTGCTGCCTGGGGCCACCGTTTGAGAACCACTAACCTAAAATCTGAAGAAATTGCCCACCTAGTCTAGCTGGACTCTTCCCTTCCCAACATTTGTGCAGCAAAACACGCAGCAGATACCAGTCACCCCTGAAAAGTTAGCTACCATCTTTGATTTACAAATGAAGGAAACATGCATTTTTGAGAATTTCTAAATTAAAGTCCCTTCATTAATAACCCATGGAATATCCATTTTAGTTTTCTTCATGCCCTGGAGGGATTAGCACTAGAACCAGAAAAACACGAAATTCAGAAACAGGTCATCTCCAATGGCAGTTCCCACCACACTGTGGGCATGTGAGCCAAATAAAGGTGCGATCAACTATTTTTTCGTGTTCTGTGCACTAAATTGTATGCCAAGTCAGCGGAATCTCTGAGTTGTCTGGGACAAAGAATGGAAGTAAAGAGTTATGACCTAAATGCAACAACTCAAAGACAAGTGCAGAGACTTGTTTAATAAAGCACGTGGTAGCTTTATTATGCTAAATTGTCCATGTCAGCACAGGATATTTAAGTTGAAAAAGAGAGAAAATTTTACCTATACCTGTATCAAAACGACTCTCTATTCACTCATGGAACCCCAGATTTGTAGCTTGACGATACAGATGGGCTAATATGTAATTATATGCGTAATCAATGTGAGTTTAATATGTAGTTATATGCTCAGGATAAGCTTGAGCTGAGTCTTTTGTCTCAGGAAGATGCCCTTAACCATGAGTTCTGCAGCCAGGGTCTTGGAGATTTGACACTCTCAGCAAAGAATTCAGACCAAATACATATTTATTCAATGATTACTCTCTGTGGTCATAGTTAATGATGGCAATGATATACCAAGGACCACTACTACAACAGCCTAAGTGGGACTCAGTGACTGGATTGTTTGTTGTTGTTTTAAATGACAGAATGAACATATCCAAATTCAATGGTGCACATAAGTTTTGGTATGTGTTAAACATTCTGTCACATTCTTTCAGTTAAATTTTATGTTGTTCAACATATTTAACATGTATCATGTGCTTTATATGTTCTGGTGAGATTGGGTGGGCTAATGAGATTATGAAGTATGGGGTCCAAGTGCTTCAGGACTGAGGAGGAAGGGAAAAAAAGAAATCTGAGGATTCAAGAAGGAACGGAGGGAGCGAATGGAGCTCTGAGCGGGCAGGAACTGGAAGTTTGGGGGGAGGGGCATAAGAATTTACAGATGCAATGACTCTGTTCGGTGAGTGTCCCTCCCCCCAAGGGGTGATTAGTTGGAAAGTCCAGACTTATGCCTCTTCCCAGTGGAGATTTCCTCAGTCCGAACCCGAAGAACGTGAGCCATCTTTCAGCTGCAGCAGCACGGTGCTCACAGCTCTGGATCAAAAGCAGTTGTTATAATGAAATGTTTGTCAGGCACCGACGCTTGAATGGCTCACAACATCGCTATTTATAGCTGGTTATTCATCCAAGTGCAGGTAGAAGATGGATAGTTAGGCGTTATTTGCAGGACTCGGAATGATAGCTCTGTCTCCAGAAACCTAAAGCTGTCAAATGTCACATATTTCCTTTCTCTGTTTATATTTATATTCTACCTTGTCCCACCAATAATTTTAAGAGGCTCATAACATGTGTGCCACGTTAAAAATAAGAAAAATGTGAATTAAAAGTCAAGGTGAGTGATGTAATAATATAGGTGGAATGAGATAATATGACCAGAAGATCTTATGTGATTTCCCAAATTGGAGACTAAGCCAGGAAAATTGGGCCCTGGGCTTTTCAGCAACCAAAGAAAAATGGGAGAAATGCAACATTTATATTGTCCTCAAGAACAAAACATACACTTCATCTTCTAATCCTTGGGTTGGGAGAACTTTCCTGCATGCACATCCCTGTGGGCGATGCCCTGCCGTGTGGGGTTAACCTCATCCTTGCAGCCCATCAGGGAAAGAATGCTGGCATTGGGGCCAGAAGGCCTGCGTTTGGTTGGTGGTTCCAGGTAGATGACCCTGAGCCAGTCCCTTGCCTCTTATAAAGTAGTAAGAGAGACTGCACAGCTGGCATGAGAATGACTGTGAGATAAATGAGGATCACAAAGTGCTATCTGAAGGTAAGGCCATTTAAAATTGGTTGGTTTTTTTGTTTGTTTGTTTGTTTGTTTTAACCTTAGTTTTAACCTTCCTTGCATAAAGGTCATGCCTGCCCTCTTGCACATCCTCCTGAGTCTCAGGAGTCCGCACATACACACTCTCCGTCTCTGAACTCAAAACCAGCCTACACCCTGGAGAGCTGATTCGCTCTGGGGGCTTGCACTCAGTCATCAGTAAGTGTGAGCAGTCCCTGATTTATTACAGTCCTCCTCAAGTGCATTCTCTTGATCAACAAGTTGGAGATTAAGCTGGGGAACCCATTATGTGTTCATTTGTCATAATTTCTACTTTTTTGCCCCGCTCACTCCATCTGCCTTTCTCACCATCTTTTCTTCATGGTGCAGCCTGACACACATCTCAAAAGGCTCTGCACACACAGCAAAGTCCAAAGCAGAACAGTGGCAATAAATGCAATTTTAATATGTGAAATCATTTAAAGTAAAATAAATTGTATTTATTTATACACAAAATAGAATTGTATTCATTTGTTCCTAAAGCCGCATAAAGATGATGTCCATTGTTTACTTTAAAAGGTTCAATATAAGGAAAGGTTGTTTTTAATTTTAAATCCCCAAATACCAAAGGTATGTAGCTGTAATAAAGAAGGATCTTTTACCCTTTGAGACTGCATGGAGGGACCTGGAGAGTATCATGCAAAGTGAAATAAGTCAATCAGTGAAAGGCAAGAATCACATGATTTTACTTATATGTGGGATCTAATGAGCAAAATAAAGTGATAAAATAGATCCAGAAGCAAACATACTGAGGATCCTCAGAGGGAAGGTGGGGTGAGGGGGAGAGATCAACCAAACAACTGATATGCATATATGTATAACTCATGGACACAGACAATGGTGGGGTGAAGGCCTGGGGAGGGGATGGAAATGGGGAGGAGGGGGCTCAGTGGGGGGATAAAGGAGGGATATCTGCATTGTTTTCAACAATAAAGACAAAATTTTAAAAATGCAATTTATGAAAACAAGTTACACAACCAAGGTGAAAATGTTATCACATGACCTTTAAAAATATGCTCAGACTTGTAACTAATATGCTAATATCATTGGATGTTGGTCTTGGTGGGGGCGACTTAAGATGATTAAATCTCTCTACTAAAGCAAAGGATCTCATACAAGAAAAAAGAATTGGGTTATCCATTTCTTGTTCTGTAATTTTCCATTAGTTCTACTTCCTCTTCTCATGACATATGGGGACAAGTTCTGCAGATGAATTTGTAAGATACATGAGTGTATTTTATCCATGAGGTCAGCATCTGGAACAGCATGCTGTTCCAAGGCACCGAACATAAATGAATAGAAGTAGCATTTTCTTCATGCTTAAAGAGACAAGATGTCTTCTATGTAAGAAATTTATTTTACTTATGACAATATCCATCCCAGATTCCAGTCATTTCCCTCTATTTTTGAAAACAAGAGATTAAATAGCAAGTATGGCCTAACCAGTGTGGCTCAGTGGTTGAGTGCTTCACTAGACCTTCCTCTCTCGGAGTGCTCTAGACCAAGCATGTCAAACTCTCGGCCTATGGACCACATTCGGCCCTCAATGAGTATTTTTGTGGCCCAGCCAATATAACGATATGTAAGAAACATTTTAATTAAAATGTTGTAGCTTAATTGTTACAATATCCTGTTATAAGCAATTATTATTAACAAACTACACATTCACTAATGACTGATTACTATAAACGTGTTGCTTTCATTTTCCTTATGGGCCTTGCACGCAGGCGCACCGTTTCTCTCCACTAATACCAGCAGCGAATGTTTTAGCAGCCAATTGCCACGTCGTTAGTCTTGGACTGGCTTGTTTGGTGTGTGCAACAGGAAACATTTAGCTTTTGGAGAAAAAGAAAAATAGGTTTATTTGCGGGATGCTTATTAATTTGTGCAGCTATTCAGTGTCTGGTAAGTTAATGTTCAAGAAAAAATATTAAAAATTTAAAAATGTTCTATTATTTTATGTTAACGATTACCCTTTGTATTCAGCATGTCTATTGAAATAAACCTACATTTCTATGAAAATTGAAGCTTTTGGGTTTTTTTTGTTTTGTTTTGTTTTTGCCCACATAAACTTAAACCTTGTCTATTTGGCCCACGTTAGCCTTTGAGTTTGACATGCTTGTTCTACACCAAAAATTGGCAACTGCTCCCTTGTGCTTGTATGACCCAAACTCCAGAGAATTCATGCAAGCATTTTTAAAATTTCTCTTACCACTCTTTGCTCCAACTTGTGAAGCCTCCAGCTAGGGGATCAGAGGCAAGTCTCTCCTTCTTGTAGGCACTCCTATTTCTGGAAATAATTATACTGAAGCCCAGGTGGTGTAGCTCAGTGGGTGAGCATCAACCTATGAACCAGGATGTCATGATTGGATTCCTGGTCCAGGCACATGCCTGGGTTGCAGACTGGATCTCCAATAGGGGGTGTTCAGGAGGCAGCCAATCAATGATTCTCTCTTATCATTGATGTTTCTATCTCTCCCTCCCCCTTACTCTCTGAAATCAATAAAAATATATTTTTAAATAGTAATTTTATTGGAGAAAAGGAAAGAATTAAGTTAAAGCAAAGGAAGACAGAGTTTGCTTGAATCCTATTCTGGAACACATTTGTGCCAATCAATAAATGGGCTAAAATAAAAGTCTTCAGGAAAAGAACCAGAAGGTGGTTTCATTCTCTGGGAAAGTGTAAGTCGTAAAGAGTTGACTATGAAGAAGAAAAGGAAACACATGGGTATTCGTGACGGTCCAGATTTTCATTTATCACTATGTATGTACCATGGTCTGCTCTTTCATTGTGCGAGCCACACCATCTCTTAGCCTTCAAAAAGAAAGCTCCTTATGCATCATGCCTTGCAACACAGGAAAATATTACCTCATGGCCCAAAAGATCCCCAGCTGGCTTGATGTGTAAGGCATTAGTATGCTACAATTGATGGAGCATTCCTTGGGGAGAAATTAATTAATATGCAGCATGACTAAAGCTTTTCATTAGTGAGTGTGTGTGTGTGTGTGTTCATATGTGCATGTAGTGCGTTTCAAAAATTTTGACTTATATAGTTTGGTCAATGAAAAAATTTATCCACAACTGAATAGTTATCTCAAAATAATATATGTCGGAGTTAAACCTAAGACTAGAACCTGGTGTGAGGCTGAATTTAAGAAACTCCACACTAAATGGAAACTGAGATGTAATATTACACAAGCACAAGTCTTCGCAGCCTGGTTTACAAGGTGGGTGGAAGTATGTAAGGTTGGTGCTATTTGCAAAATATTAAATAGGAATCAGTCCCATGGGCTCACAGTTAATGAAAATGGATAAAATGCACCTCGGATCCCCTTGTTGAGTCAGTATTAGAGCACAGTGGTTAAGAGCACGTGAAATGCAGCCAGGTATTTGGAATATCAAATTCTAGTCACTACCACCGCCACCACTAATGGGTATGGCAAGTCACTTCCCTCTGTGAAGTTGAGTTATTCATTTATGAAAGAGGGACAGGAATCAAGTTTATTTCCTACTGCCTCATCGTTGAGGAGCTAAAGAAGGGCCTGTGTGCACAGGGACCAGTGAAGTGCCTGGAATTCATGGACTGTTAGATCTCATTTGTTCTTATTTATTATCTTGCCTAAAGTAGCCCCACAGATAGCCAGCCCACTTGCTCTCTCTGTTTGCTGTTCCTCTTACTTTGAATGTTTTCCCTTTAGTAGCTTCACAGATACTCTTTCCACACCTGCCTTTCAATACCACTTCTGTAAGACTGTTCCTGGCTTTCCCAGCTTTTTCACAATTATGTTTTCATTCACGAGGATTTGCATCTTCACTGCCCACCTTGGTGAGAAACAGAAGGATGGGAATAATATCCTGTCTGTGATTTTATGGCCTTTCACAAGCGCCTACTAAATACCTGTTTACTTACAACCTTAACTGAGATGACAGTTATAGTACTGAGAAAATACAGATGATACCTCTTTATCCAAACATATAAACTTCTATAAAATTATAAATAAAGAGTAATCGAGAGGCAAGCTATTTTTTATTAAAGTGAACATTATTTATTTATGAAGGTATAAAAATAGATCATTCCCCATATGGATAATTACTAGGTTTACATGAAGTTACTTTCACAGAAATGGTGTGTGGTATTCTGCTTCATAGTTCGCAATTCAGTCATCCAAAAGCTCAGACAGATCTGGGTAAATCAAGAGAAGTGAGGGAAGACGTAACCAAAAGAGGCTGTAATGACCTGCTTATTCAGCTAAGATAGGCAGTAAAATGGATGCTTTTAAATAAAATGTGTTCACTCGTTATAACAAAAATGAATGTATTCAATGAAATCATAGGCCTTTAGAGCAATAAACTAAGAATTAAGAAAACTGGAATGATCGGCATATTCAAGACAAAATAGATATGACCATTCTAGTCATTTCTATTCCACCATGTCCTCCTACCGGCTCTTCAGTGCCTAGAACTCATTGAAAAGCAGATCTACCTCTAATAAGGAAACCAGAATGAGTGAATCATTCATTTTTGAAGTGGACCATAAAGAATCTACACTAAAGTTCAGAAAACACAAGCTGCCAACCAGCTTCTGGTCCTTTTCATGTGTGACATTGGGGGGAAAAACCCAGCCTCTCTGGACTGATTTGACTAAAATGAAGAGCTTGAATCCAATGACCTCTATGGACCCTCCTACTCTAATATTTTTGCATAACATTGGAAGGATAAACTACTTGTATATGTGTCCAAGTTCTTTATTAGGAATGTGAAGATGATTGCATCTTAAAAAGAATTATCTCATGAACCTGTAATGGGTTGGCTACCCTCTAGCTTAATGGTGGTCACCCCACAGATCAGCCCTGATCACTGGCTAGGCCTAGGGATCCTACCTGTGCACGAATTTCATGCACTGGGCCTCTAGTAAATCATAAAAGTCCTGCTGTTTGCTTGGGATCAAGATGCTTTCCTAAACTAGAAAATGGACTGAATGGCTCAGGGAACTTAGGAAACTTGAATTGGAGTTCCTTGGCCTTGTCTGAGCAAAAGACATGGCTTTGAGACTACTCTTGAACAGAGAGAAATAAAATAGTTTATATGGATATGAATATGGAAATAGGATGAAAATAAGATACACAAGTTTTCTGTGAGCTACGGTTACCTGGTTTTCTAAACCCAGCTGTTTATATGCTCCATATGTACAAGCCACTTGCTTATGCCCATTAACATATGTAAATTTACTACTGTAATTTACTTTAATTGCCAAAATTCCAGTTTACATATAAGCAAACCTTGGACACTCCTATTAATGAGAATCTTTAAAAAGAAGGATCTAGATATATGGAAGAGGAAAGGAGAGAAAAATGAAAGAACAGAAGTTTTCTAGAGTCACCTTAGGAAAACAAATGAACAAATAAAGGTATAGCATTCCATCCCCTAAATGTAAAGGTTTATATTTCTTAAAAACAAACAAAAAACAAACAAACAAAAAAACCTGAGCTGACTTTTGTTTCTGGTCATGATGAGGCAAAAAGTATCAGATTCACCCTCCCAACATAAAAATGACAAGACTGGACAAAATATATGGAGGAACTATGTTCAAGCAGTAGACAACAGACAGCAAAGGTTGTGATCTTTGAAGAAAAGGAAACAGTACATTTACCCTGGGGGCATTTTCTAAACTTTGGCACAGGAAAATGGAGCCCACTCAGACAGCAATGGACTCTGGGGGCTGAGGAGACAGAGATTGGGTTCAAAGGTGTTTCAGTGTCTAGAATTGGGGGGGATGAACACTTACAGAGGAGGGAGTTGCACAGAGAAGGAGCACCAGAAATCTTGGATCTTCGGCTGAAGACTAAGCTGTGTGGTGCAAAGTAAGACCCTATTGGGCAGAGAACAACCACGGGAAGATTTAAGCAGGACAGAGTTTTCAGGAGCCATGCAGGTCTAGAAGGTGTTGGCGTTCCAACTGGCCTGAGTGGAGAGAACTTGCTGAAGACCTCAGGCATCCAGCTGAGGGTCAAGAAAGGCCACTCCTAAATCAAGGATGTAGCCAAGCCTAAAATATGTCTCAGCCGGATCAAACAGGCCCACCAGTCAGTCAACAGCATGCCAGTAGTAAATCTAACATTCTTCAGAGAGAAACATCCAGTTTAGCACTAAGTAGCCTTTTCAAAGCATATCGTTTTTTAAAAAAATTACTACATGTGATACAAAGCAGAAAAATGTGACCCATAACTTGGACAAAAATATTAATAGGAACTGATTCAAAGATGAATTTATATATTTGTTCCAGGATATAAAGGAAAAAAATGAACTTAAAGAAAGTTAACAGATATGGAATCTCAGCTTAGAAAGGAAAACTATAAAATTGGAAACTATAGATCTGAAAAATAAAATATCTAAAATATAAATTACACTTTATTGGTTTAACATTAGATTACACATGGCAACGAATCTGAAGACAGAACAATAGAAACTTCAAAACAGAAGGAGAAAGAGAGAGAGAGAGAGAAAGAGGGAGAGAGAAAGAGAGAGAGAGAGAAAGTTTTTAAGTTAACATTAATAGAGCCTCAGTTACCTGTGGGACTGCATCAAGTAATCTAATACACACATAATAGGAGTCACAGAGGAAGAGGAAAAAGAAAGAATGAGGCAGAAACATTTTTGAAAACTCAATTGTTCAAATATACCCAAACTTGCAGAAAAATTTTAGCTGAAAGATGAAAGAATCTCAACAAATCTCAAATAGAATAAACAGCGATAACCATATCTGGGCACACCATAGTAACCATCCTAAACACCAAGCCTTAAAATTAGTAGGTGGGGGTGACAGGAGGATCACATTGTGTGTATGAAAATAAAAATGATTGTTGACTTCTATAAGACACAATGACATTTTTAATTTGTGGTGTGTGCATGCTTGTGTATTGTGGGGTGGGGGGAGGATTGTCAACCTAGAATTCTATAACTAGTAGAAATATTTTTCAAAATTGAAGGTGAAAAAGAAGATTTTTAAAAACAAAAGTTGAGAGACTGTTGCTAGCAGGCCTGCCCTTCAATAAATATTATGGACTTTTCTTCAGGCTGAAGGAAATAATATGAGTTGGAAATTCAGAGAGACACACAAGAATGAAGAATACCAGAAATGGTAAATATAAAAAAACCTTTTCTGTCTGTTAGTTTTAAAATATTTATTTACTGGTAAATTGACTGTTTAAAGGAAAAAAAATGCTGTGAGGTGTATACAGGAGTGGTCAAAAGTAGGTTTACAGTTGTTCATATGGAAAATAATACAATTGCCAGTGTGATATCCAGCGTCTAGAGGGGTTCAGGAATCCGGAGAAAGGCTGCATGTAAATTAATAGAGACTAGAAATATAATATAAATTTGTAATCTATGGGGGAACCAGAGGAAGCTTAGCTGTGGTAGCTAAATTCTCTCTATCTCCAGACCTAAGGCTCTTTTTATTCCCGCATTTTGCCCTATAGCAAAGTAGATATACATATCAAAGGTAAGGTTTAGTATACAATGGGCATTGTCAGGTTGGAGGAAATGCCTTTGGCTGTTCAGCTGTTTATAACAGGTAGATTGAAATGCCCTCAGCTGTCTGGTAACAGGCAATAATATATGCAACTCTTCAGATTTGGGAAAATGCTTTTGGCCATTCCAGTAGGCAATAACATGTATTCAGCCCTGCTGAATATAGAAGCCCATCAACCTTTTGATGAACTTCCTGCATTTATTATGACATGCTGGAATTAGCCTCCACTATACAATAATAATTGATAATACAAGAGTAAACTGTTCTGTATACTTACATTGTAAACCTATTTTTGACCACCCCAGTAGTGTACATCGAAGGAGTATAACAATAGCATAAAGTGAGAGGGTGCTAATTGGATGAATATAGTTTAATATTGTATATTGGAATTGGTATAGTAGCCTGTGATAAGTTAAGGCTGTGTGTGGTACTCTTTATAAAAACTCTTACAACACACACACACACACACACACACACACACACACACAAAGAGGTACAGCATAAAAAGCCAACGGGGGCGCCAAACAGACCTGCCATTAGGGTGTTGAGCAGTCCTCTACATGAACTCCGAGGTTGCCCAGCAGTTGGGCTGGAGAGAAGGACAATGAGCCAGGTGCAATGAATGTGGGAGAGTGACCCAAAGGTTGACAGATGGCAGGACTGAGGAGCAGGTCATTGGTGTTGTGGACATAAGTAACCCGAGCCTCCGAATGGGAGTTTGTTTATAACAGAGGGAGTTGCAGAGGGCACGTTGAAAGAGGTTATGTGGGAAGGAAGCCGGGGAGGAAGGGGAATCTGGGCTCAGTGACATCAGATCATGGGAGAGGACAGGTGAATGAAGGAGGCTTAGTTCTCGGTTTGTTTCTGTTAGGTTTGAAAGGAAACAGGAAACAGAACAACAGGGAGTTTTAAAGAAAGTTTATTCCCCGGTAATGGGCGGAAGCCATCACCAAGGTAAAGATCAGAATTGGAGGGAGAGGGGGCAGGAAATCGGACCCAACGGGGCTGATGGCGGTCCGCGGCACGTGTCTTGCTTGGGGTCCTTCTTAAAGGACAGAAAGGGAGGGGATTGGGCCCAGGGTGGAACAGGAAGGGATGGGCCCCAAGGGCACTTTGGCCCATGCTAATTGGTGGTTCAGTGTCTTGGAGATGTCCCTATGGCAGGTGCCAGTCATGTAGTTAGCTCCACCCACCAGTTTGGGAAGTGGGGAAACCTTACACCGATCATGTGTTAAACTCCACCCATCATTTTGGGAGGGGGGGGGGATAACCTTTAAGTTTCCTTTTGATTTTCCTTTCTCATAATGCTCTTGGACAACTGTCGTTCTGCTTGGGCTGTGCTAAGAGGAGCCAAGTACATTCTTTTGTGCTTTACGGGTGAACAAGACGAAAGCCACTGCTAGCTCCAAAGGGGCAGGCAGCATCCAATGGGACAGAATTGAGACCTTCCCACACTGTTCTCTGCCAAAACATTTGAGGGGCTCTGGGCTTCACATATGGAGGCAAATTCTTCCTTGACAGAAAATGCTTCAGATTTAACTCTATCACTGCTGCCCTGGCCGGGTAGCTCAGCTGGTTAGAGGATTGTCCTGGTATGCCAGGGTTGGAGGTTTGATCCTTGGTCAGAGCACACAAAACAACAAATCTCTCTCTCTCTTTCAAATTAATAATTTTTAAAATTAATAATTCCATCACTGCTGTTGTTACATGAACACCTGTGACTTAATCTCCACATGGTTTGTTATGACCATCTATAAACTGTGGAACCAGAAGATTTACAATGTACCCCACTTGTGGGGAATTTCATGAAACAGTCATTGCAAAGACTTTTATGCCACACTAGAGGCCTGGTGCATGAATTTGTGCATGAGTGGGGTCCATCCAGCTCGTCCCAATTGGGGCCGATTGGCCAGGCCGGCCAGGGGGAGGGGACATGGGAGGTTAGCCAGCCGGCCCACCCATGATGGGGTGGTGGTGGGGCAATCATGGGTGGGGTGGGATGGGGGAGGGGCCGCAGGCAGTTGACCTACCCTGTCCCCTGTTCAAACTCCTGGTTAAACTCCCAGTTGAGGGGACAATTTGCACATTAGCCTTTTATTATATAAGATGTGATAACATAGAATTAAGATTCCATTTCTCCTGCTTTTAAAAACAATGTGCAACAAAGTCAACGCACCATTTTACAATGACTAATAAAATCTAATTCAAATACAAATGTTAGGAATGTATAAAATTGAGATAAATGTCAAGGATTTAAGTTTTGTTTACTATTTTCTTGTTCTCTCATAACCTCTTGATAGTCAGAAAAACCAAGATATTACGTGTATCAAAAATGTAGCAAATCCATGATAGTTTCTAGAGGCGACTATTGACCCCATCACTTTGGTAGTGTTTCTGAAGCAACATTAGATACAAGAACTAGTTTTCCCATCACCTGCTTTGTAACTCTGATTTCCTTGTTTTTCCAGTGAAACTTAGAAAGCTTCACTTTTTTTTTAACTTCAGAATAGCCATCCAACTAAAGAAAAACATTCACTCAACTCCTAATTTTGTGTGAGTTGCCATATCCTTTTCAGTTCTGGATTACACACTGGATTTCTATGACGCTGAAATGAAGGTGGGGGTCAAAGGGGTCACAATTTCCAATGTAAACTTTTCTCAGTCATGAGCTTTGGAAACATCTTGCTTCAGATTGCCTCAAGCAAGAAGCAAAAGAGGCAAAGTTATGTGGTTTTTTCCCAAATCCAATGTTTTGATGCCTTTGTTTTACTTTTAAGTGCAGCTAATTCCAAATGCCTCTGAGCTCATGAGCAAGATTAAGAAATAAATAAATAAGACAAATGCACAAACCGATGCAGAACCGCAAGCTGTCTCACGTGCAGATAAAACACAGCTCAGTCAGCCCCAGCTGTCTGCAGGACAAAGGGCCTAAGAGAGAGGCTTTGCGTAAAGCTTTTGAGGTGGAGAAACCCAAGGCTGGGTAGGATAATTTGCCCTTACTTTCTTTTCCCCGTGTTCTAATTTTTAAGTGTAGGGGATTACCCATTGTCTGTAGCTCATTAATCATGGTAGCTTTTGATGATGAAAAGTGCAATCCAAAAGATAGCACGCTGAGGATTTGGCAGAAAGGTTCTATGCCCATTCCTTAAATGTGCCAGCACACCCTGCGCTCTGCCAGCTAGGATTACACTTGGCATTAATTGAAGATGCTGAGAGCCATAACCTTCCTGGGTTTTGTCACCTGGAGCAGATTAAAATCTGGGTCTTGCCAGTGAGGAGGTCTGTGGGATTGGGAATACAAGGCTGTTTTAATCTTTTCCAAGTCAGGCTGTTTAGAAATATCCATATATCAAATGTTCATGGATCTCATACAATTTCCTTCTCAGGGGAGAATTCAATTGCCAGTAACATGAAGTGGGATTAGCTTGTTGTGGTAAGCCATCTGGAGGGAGGAGATTCGCCATCCCCTGTAAATATGCTCAGAGATTGGCCACCAGGATTTTGAAGGCAGTGCTGAAGGTGCTCCATGGCACAGAGGATGTTTCCTCTGAAAGCCCTGTTCGGTTGACCCGGTGACATTAAAATGCAGCTGAAGGAAATATAGACCTCCCTCTGTGCTAGAAATATTCCTCAGGCCCAGGAGGCTGATATTTGGGTTTTAAGCACTGGCTTGGGCCTTGTAAACACGCAACAAAAAGCCAATGGAAACTGTCCTGAAACTGTATTGCATGCATAAACAGCAAGGTTCATGAAAAGGAAATGAGTGGAGGGAGGGACTGACAGGGAAATTCCTTGAGTCAGAATTCAGCTTTCTTGCTGAAACCGGGTTGGCTCAGTGGATAGGGTGTCAGCCTGAAGACTGAAAGGTCCCGGGTTCGATTCCGGTCAAGGGCATGTACCTTGGTTGTGAGCACATCCTCAGTAGGGGGTGTGCAGGAGGCAGCTGATCCATGTTTCTCTCTCATCAATGTTTCTAATTCTTTATCTCTCTCCCTTCCTCTCTGTAAAATATCAATAAAATATATATTTTTTAAATGAATTCAGCTCTCTGGATCACTCTTGAATATCAAATAGGACTGACTCCCTTGAAGAACATGGAAATAAATTTAGATTAGCCTCAGAAAGCAGAGGACTCAGAGGAGCACAGAAGGCAGAAAAAGCTTTAACATTTTAATGAAAGAAAACAAATTAGCATAATCTGGGGACAGAGAAAAGATGGCCCAGGAGATCAAAGGCTAACCCGAAGTTTCCTGGGCCCACCCATGATTGAAATGGTGCCAGTCTTCCGAGCAGTATGTCAGTCGTCTGGAGGGGGAGCCAAGCCTCATTGAAAAAAGTAAGTGCAGAGAATAACATGAAGAGAATATCATTATTAGTTAAACTCCATTAAAATAGATTTTTAAAATCTATACAGGTAATCTCTTAAAACAAAATGTTGAGTAAGAAAAGCCTTAGAAAAATATAGATATATTTGATGACAATAATATGAACTATTTGTGCAAAATTATACACATAGATGCATGTGAGAATAAATAGAATAAAAGGACATGAACAAACTATAAAAGTAAAGGTAGATAAATTTGATTACCTAAAAATTAAAATTTCTTTACAAACATATCATGAGAAAACTAAAAATCTAATCCATATAATGGGAGAAAATAACTGAAACCCATACAATCAACAAATAATCAGAATGCATAATAACAGAGAATTCCAATGAGGCTGTAAAAACAAAAAGAGGAGGAATCAGAAAGAAAAAGAGGCAAGAATACACACAATTCAAAGATAGAGAAACCTTAGATGTTAATAAATATCTGAAGATTCTCAATCCCATTACCAACCAGAAAAATGAAAATGAAAATTAAGTGAAAGCTCATTTTGTACTCATCATATTGGTAAAAAACAACAACAACAAAAAAAACCAACAGGGACTCTTGTAACATTAAATTCTGGTGAAGAAGTGGAGAAAGAGAGTCATAAACCATGTTCGTGCCACCACTCTGAAGAGCAATAGGGGAAAGCCTTGACCCAGCCGTTCCCTAGATGTCTACTCTAGAGAAAGCTTTATGAACAAGGAAGTTGTTTGTTGGTAGAATGGTAGCATGATTTTGTAATAGCTGAAGAATGAAAACATCTTAGTAGAATAATGAATATCCTCTGGTTTGTTGATATAATACGTTCTATACACCAGTTAAAATTAATGAACTAGACCTATAACTATCTATCTCAACAAATCTTTAAAAAGTGCCTAAACCGGTTTGGCTCAGTGGTAGAGTATCAGTCTGCGCACTGAAAGGTCCCGGGTTCGATTCCAGTCTGGGGCATGTACATTGGTTGCGGGCACATCCCCAGTAGGGGGTGTGCAGGAGGCAGCTGGTCGATGTTTCTCTCTCATCGACGATTCTATCTCTCTCTCTCCTTTCCTCTCTGTAAAATATATATATATATATATATTAAAATCTTCAAAAAGTAAAAATTACTGAATGATAAAAATCAAGTTGTGAAAGAATCCAACACTATGATGCATCCTATGTTGACTAAACAATAGTTTAAACTGTTTTAGGATGCAGTTATATGAATGCTATCTGTGGTTCTCAACCAAGGGTGATTTTGCTCCAGAGATATTTGGCCATGTCACAACGGGAGGGGGATGCTAATGGCATCTGGTGGGGGAAAGGTCAGAATGCTGCCAAGCATCCCACAATGCACAGGACCACAGCTTCTTGTGCACTTACAGCCTGCACGGAAGTATGCTAGCTACACAAAGAGATAAAGTTACAGAATCTTGCCTTTCCAGGAGATTTGGCAATCAAATTCAGGGCACCAGACATAAAGTGAAACAGGAAATCCAAATAGCAGTGGTTTAAAAAAAATATGGATTTGCCCGGGTGAGCCGTGTGTACCAGGGGGCCGTGTGCCCTGGGCGAGCCGTGTGTCCCAGGGGAAGCAGTGGGACCCAGGGGGAGGGGCAGTGAGAACCAGAGGAGGAGCGGCCTCTATTTGTGTGGTCCTGAGATAGTCACCATAAAACAAGTAGATTGTCAAATGACAGCGGGGAGGGGAAGGAGACCTGGGGGGACATAAGAGAACAACCGAAGGACTGGTGTGCAGGAATATAAGTACAACCAACGAACACAGAACTGGGGGGGGGGGGGGGGGGGGGCGCGGACAATGGTAAGCTATGTACACATATAATACCTTAATAAAAAAAATATGGATTTGTCTCTCATGCATGGGGAATGTGAAGGTAGGCGCCCCTGGGCCATTCATTATATTGGCTCCACACTATCGCCAGGGACCCAGGCTCCTTCCTGACATCTACTTCTTTAATATCAGAGTGTGGGTCTCACCATCGCACGGATCAGAAGCTTGTTAGTTGATTAGTCACCAGGACTACGTTCTAGGCATAAGGAAAAAAGAGCCAAAGGCCAGTGCTAACGGAGTCAGGACCTCTAATTTCCTGCCAGTCTTCCCGTGGCATCTGCCTCCACCACGGCCCAGGCTGTGTGAAATGACCAGCACTAGCCTCAAGGGAGCAGGCTGGTGGGGGTAACATTGTAGTTAGGCACATTGCTACCCTCAATAAGATAAAGACTCCAAATGAAGAGAGGAGAATGAATATTGGACAGGAAACTAGTACAGTCTCTTCCATTCAGTGTTAGTAAGTGGAAGGTAAAACATGAAGTGGCGTTTTGTTCAGGCTAAGATGATACAGCTAGTTAGAGATGAGTGCATGTTCTTAACGGTTAAATTGGATTCAGACAAATGGTGGAGGGCAAAGGGAGCATGTCTAAACCAGAAAGGGGGTATTTCTAAGCCGTGTCTGAGCAAAGAGAAGGCAAGAGTTGAGACTGGCAGTAGGGAGGGAGGCACTCCCTCTGTGTTTGGAATCTTTCTGAAAGCGTGGCATGCACAGAAATCCAGGCATGGTTTGGTTATCAATTCTGCTCACCCATCACGGCCTCCCTAATTACATCTTCATAAACACAAGTAGCATTCATTAAAACCAGTATGTGCTAGAAGGTGTGCTACGTTTTAAATATATACTGTCTCTTATCCTCATAGTAACCCAATTTTAGGGATAAGGAAACTGGAGCTGAGACAGACTGAATACTTAACCAAGGTCATGCATCTTTTAAATGAAAGATATCCTGAATTGGGTCTTAGAGCAGACTCCATGTTTTTCACTGACACAAGTTAAATTCATTTTTAAAAAATTGATTTCAGAGAGAAGAAGGGAAAGGAGAGAAGAAAACATCAATAACGAGAACCACTGATTGGCTGCCGCCTACCCATGCCCTACTGGGGACTGAGCCCACAACCCAGGCAGGCAGCCTGCCCAGGAATTGAACCGTGACCTCCTGGTTCATAGGGGTTGATGCTCAACCACTGAGCCACATCGGCCGGGCTAAATTCATTTCTTAAGTTTGTGAGTGGAAGTGAAGATAGGTAGGTTAACTTATGCTATTCCTTTATAATTTCTAAATTCTAAACTTCAGAGGGACTTTACACACTCTCCCACTAACTAGTAGAATGACCATGGACATGCTCCCTAACTTCCCTGGATCTGAATCAGTTTCTTTCTCAGATACAAAATTGATCAAACTAACAAACAAACAAACAAACAAAAAAAAAACGATCTCTAATGATCATAGACACAAAAACTCTACACATACTTTTAATCCATGAAACCCTACAATAGATAAAATTGATAATAAAGCAGATAAAGTTGGGTTTATGACAGGAATACTAAATTGGTTTAACATCTGAAAATAAATCACTAAAAAAGAAAGAAACCATATGATTATCTTAATTGCTGCATAAAAGCAAATACATGGTAATTTCCTTGCTCTGAAAGAGTATCTACAAAAAAATCTATAGCTAATTTCATACTTAATGTGAAAGACTGAACACAGATGACATGGTTGTCTATGTAGAAAACATGATAAAATCCATAAAAATATTTTAGAAACAATGAGTTTAGCAAAGCTGAAGAATACAAGATCAAGACACAATCATGTAGAAATAACCAGAAATAAAAAACAATACAATAGTATCAAAAATATGGATAAATATGTCAAAAATGTGTAAAACCTATACATAAAAAATTGTAAAATGCTGCTGAGAAAAATTAAAGGAGACCTAAATAATCGAGAGGCATATCTTATATATAGGTCAGAAGATTCAATATTATTATATTTTCTTTTTAAAAAATATATTTTATTGATATTTTACAGAGAGGAAGGGAGAGAGATAGAGAGCCAGAAATGTCGATGAGAGAGAAACATCGACCAGTCACCTCTTGCTATACACCCCCCACCAGGGATGTGCCCGCAACCAATGTACACACCCTTGACCGGAATCGAACCTGGGACCTTTCAGTCCGCAGACCAATGCTCTACCACTGAGCCAAACCGGTTTCGGCAGATTCAATATTATTATATCAGTCTTCCCCTAATTTATGAAAAGAGCCATTACAATCCCAATCAAAATTGTAGAAATTAAGCTGAATCTGAAATTTATGTTGAAATACAAAATACCGAATGTAACCAAAACACCCTTGAGAAATAACTGAAAAATTCAGCATTGACACTAGCTGATTCCAAGTGTGGCAATCAGAACATTATGGTACTGATGTAAAGAGAGACAAAGTGATGAACAGAACAGAGTAGAATATCTAGAAATAGACCCACACATGGATGAAAAACTGATTTTGACCAATATTCAAAGGCAGTTAAGTAGACAAAGAGTAGTCTTTTCAACAAATGGTTCAGGAACAATTGGCTATCCATATGCAGAAACAACAGAACAAGAAAAAACATTTTGGTATATACAAAATTAACTCAAAATGAATCATAAACCTAAATGCAAAATTAAAACAAACAAACAAAAACCAACCCTATGAAACTTAGAATATAGGGGGGAAAAGTTGAGTTAGAGAAGAATTTCTTAAATATGATACCAAAAAAAAAAAAAGCATGATCCATAAAAGAGAAAAAAACAACACACTGGACTTCATCAAAATTAAAAATTTCTGCTCTTCCTAAGACACTGTTAGGAGAGAAAAACGAAGCCAAAGTCTGGGGGGGAAACCTTTGTAAAACATATATTTGTTAAAGAATTTGTATCTCAAATATGAACTCAGTAATAAGAAACAGCCCAATAATAAATGGACAAAGGTTTTGAACAGATGCTTTACCAAAGAAACGATATCCACTGTAGATAAGCATATAAAAAAGTTGTCCACATCTTTAGAGAATGCAAAACAAAACCACAATGAGATACCACTACATACTATTAGAAAGACTACAAATACAGAGGCAGAGGAGCATGAATAAAACTGTCAAAGCTGGGGGGAGGTCAATGGGGAAAAAAAGGAGACATATGGTTGAAACCGGTTTGGCTCAGTGGATAGAGCGTCAGCCTGCAGACTGAGGGATCCCCGGTTCCATTCTGGTTAAGGGCATGTACCTTAGTTGTGGACACATCCCCAGTAAGGAGTGTGCAGGAGGCAGCTGATGGAAGATTCTCTCTCATTGATGTTTCTAACTTTCTATTCCTCTCTCTTCCTCTCAGTAAAAAGTCAATAAAACATATTTTTTAAAAAGGAGACATATGTATTACTATTTGTAACACTTTAAACAAACAAACAAACAAACAAACAAAAAAGTCAGGATATTCGAGTGTTGACAAGGATGCAGAGGAACTGGAACTCACACCTGCTGGTGGACCATTTTGGAAAAACATTTTTGTAATTTCTTTAAAAGTTACACTTAACCTATGATCTAGCCATTCCAGGTATTTACCCGAGAAAAGCAGGCATCTGTCCATAGATGTGTACAGGAATGTTCCTAGCAGCTTTATTTCCAATGAGGAAAAATGGGAAACAAGGTACTTGTCTACCAGCACGTGACTAGATAAATACACTACTACACTGTGGTATTGCTATTTTCATAGGATATTCATAAATGGAGTGCTAGCACTAACAAGGGATGAATAGCTTACCCTCAGAAAACATAAATGTGTTGAAATATTTATGCTGAGTGAAAGAAGTGAGACAAAATCAAGTACATTTCCTATGATTTCACTTATATTCAACTCAAGAGAATGCAAACCAATCTAGAGTTCCCTTTATCTGGAATTCTGGAAAATGCAAACAGGCCGGTGTCTGGGTTTGGGCTGAGCCGCGTGGGCACGGGTGGCGCGGGGTCAGGGGCCGGGCTAGGGGAGGAGCAGCCGTGGCCCCCCCAAAGGAGAGGCTGGGAGAAGGGGAGGGCGCAGTGGGGAGGGGAGGGGCAGGGAGAGCCGAGGGAGGGTGGGTGGGGCCGGAGCGGGAGGCGGGGAGAGGAGGGGAGAGGCGGGGAGGCGCGCGGGGCGGAGGCGGCGCGCGGGGCGGGACTGCGCGCGCGGGCGTCATGGCGCTCCTCCTCCGCCGGCTGCGGCCGCTCCTCCGAGGGGCGCCTCCTCGGGCTGTGGGAGGCCGGCCTGCCAGTCTCGGCCTCGGCGCCAGGGCGGGCCACGGGGACGCAGGTAGGACGCGGGCCCCGCCGCCCCCCGTCTCGCGGGCCTTCCGTTTCCCTCGCCGCGGCCTGGGTGCCCGAGCGCCGGCTCTGGGCCGGGCGGGGACGCGGACTGTGAGCGTGGAGGGGCCGCGGGGAGGGCCTGGGCACTGGAGGAAAGCGATGGATCCCCGCCCAGGACGGGCGCGCATTTTCCTTTCTTTGGCGTAAAAGTTCGGGCCCAGGAGCCCCCGGCGCGCCCGCGTGCGGACAGCCCCGCCGCCGGCGCCCCGGACCCGGTCCCGGGGGACTGGCTCCTGCCCGGCTCGGTCCCTGGGTGTCCGGGGCCCAGGGGCGCAGCGGCTGACAGCCCGGCCCCCTAACCCGGCTTTGTCAGGGGCTGGGGCACACCCGCGGGAGGTGTGCATGTGTGTTGCCAAACGCCTCGGTCACCTCGGGGAGTCTGCATTTCACTCTTTCAGGTCTGTTTCCAGGTCATTCGTGGCCCCCAGGGGTGGCTCCCAGGCCGCCTCTGAACGCACTTCTGTTCTGTGTCCATTGAAGACATTGAGAGATACCGATCGCCGCTGAAAATGTTCCCCGTCACTTGGAACTCTTTATTCCTGGAAGTTTTCAAAAATGTAGTTATGGAGTAGTAGCTGATCCAACATGACTTTCCGTTATGCCCTCCAGAACCCCATTGGTGCCTATAATTAGCCAATCGGACCGTATTTGTTGCCTGCCTACTGTGTGCCACGCACTGGTTTGCTGAGAACCACCAGTGATGGAAACTTCATAATGGTAGGCTGGAGCTCTCCTTACTTCCCTTTATGGGCCGATGCCGTCAAAATCTTTAGTCAACACAGCCAAGTATTAACAGTACCAAAAGTTGATCCCATAGAAATAATGCAAGATCTTTGCCAGAGCCAAGAATGCACGTGGAGTGGCATGGCAGCACAGGTATTTGAAGAGTAAGGAGAGCTTTCATCAAGGTGCTCTGTTGCTCCTTTCCTTGGTAGATGTCAGTGAAATTCAGATTTCATAAATTCCCCTCTAGACCAGAGTTTATGCTCTAGAAGGAAAAACAGACAAAATGCCATATACCTCCATTCTCACTAGCAAAGCCTGTTTTAACTCTACCATTTTTCACCTTCTGGGGTGGCCTTTGTGTGACACGTCCCAGCTTAGATCAATCACTCTGACACACCTGCACTGGTCATCTCTTAGCCTCTCGCCCTTGGTTGAAGGCTTGTAAAATGTAGTTCTACCCATCCATCTGCCAGTCTTTTAAGTAGTATAAAATGGAATGCCTTTTACTTCCCTTATGCTTAAGCAAATAATTCACGTCCATTAAAACTAGTTCTCATCCTATTTGCTCTTAAAGTAGTAACAAAACAACTCTATCTGATAACCCAGCCTAAAATGATTTCAAAACGTTTCAATAGTTAAGCTTGCAGTGCTTTATATCTTGAGAAGTTATCTAAAGCTTTTGTAGTCAGTAAATTTTTCTCAATTTAATTGTTTTCCATATTTGGTGTACTCAAGGTAGAAAATAACTCCACAATTATCTGCCTTCCCTAAATCATCAATTTATTCTCTCCACTGAATTAGACCCATCAACAAACCAGAATACTGTGATTTTCTCATGTTAAAAAAATGCTCTTTACCTGACTTACCTTTTCAGCTTCCTCCAGACACCATCTCCCTTTCCCTCTTTCTTTTATTAAATCTATTCCAATCAGATTCGCCTACACTCCTCCTTTTCACATCACCAGTGATCTCCACGTTGCCAAACTCAGTGGTCAATTATCATTCGTCTCTTTCTTGATCTTTCAACACAGTAAATTATGGCATTTTTCTTAAAATACTTAGTGGCCAGGACACTGCATTCTTTCAGTTATTTTCCATCCCTGTCCATTCCTCCCCATATCCTCAGCCTGCATGTTTGGAGTGCCTCAGGTAAGCCCTTGGGCCTCTCTGTTCTGTCTCTACTCATTGACTTGGGGCTTTACATACATCTTAATGCTGAGGAGTCCCAAGATTACATCTCTACTTTGAGCCCCTCCCTGAACTCTAAATCCGTATATATCCAACTGCCTACCTGACCTCTCCATTTGAATATCTAATTGACATTGTTAAACTTACATCTAACACCAAGCTTCCACACCTGCTTCTTCCAGTGCACGACCAAAGCCTTGGAGTCGTGGCCTGTGACCCTTTTCTTTCTCTCATACTCCCTGTGTGGCCCATCAGCACATCCTCCTGCTCTGCCACCAGAATGCTTCTAGTGTCTGACCTCTCTAAGCACTGCTGCTCCCACCATGATCCCAGTCTCTTCCATCTCTCAGCCAGATTATCCATTACCTTCATACTGATTTCCCAGCTTCAGCCTTTGCCCTGCTTCTTTTTTTTTTAAACATATGTTAGCCACTAATCCTTTTTAAATGTTAGGTCATGATATGCCTCTGCTAACCTTCCAGTGACTTCCAAACTTCCTCAGAATAAAAGTCAACGTCTTTACAGTAGCCGTCAAGGCCCTGGCTGATCTGGCTTCATTGCCTTTCTGCTCTCGCTTCCACTAACCTTCCCTTGCTCACCCCACTCCAGTGCCTCTGGTCTCCTTGCTGTTTGTTCATCAGCCATGCCAGGCCCACCCCACCTGCTTTTCCTCTTGCCTATGTGCTCTTCTTGTGCATAATTCCCATGGCATGTTTGTTCATTTCCTTTAAGTCTTAGGTGACATCTTCTTCTTTTTTATATATATATATTTTATTGATATTTTACAGAGAGGAAGGGAGAGATATAAAGAGCTAGAAACATCGATGACAGAGAAACATCGACCAGACGCCTCCTGCACACCCCACACCAGGGATGTGCCCGCAACCAATGTACATGCCCTTGACCGGAATCGAACCCGGGACCTTTCAGTCCACATGACCGACGCTCTACCACTGAGCCAAACCGGTTTCGGCTAGGTGACATCTTAATAAGGCCTTCACTGACTACTCTATTGGAAATTGTGTGTGTGTGTGTGTGTGTGTGTACATGTGCACATATACACACACACATAAATACATGTATACACACATCCTCACTCTCTGCTTGCCTTTGTGATGTCTGAAAATCACCTAAAGGTCTATGTCCTTTACTTATTTAGTTAATTTTACCTCTACTCCCTAATGGCAGTAATTCTTACCTGTTTTCTTTACCCCTAAATCCCTAACATTTAGAATAGTATCTGGTAGTCTATAAATATTTGTTGACTGAATGAATGAAGAAATATTAAATGCCAAAACACTACAATGTAGACTAGGGATACAAAGGCAATTCTTTCAGAAGTTTAGCTTCTAGTCTGGCTCTATCTTACTGCTTTTTAGATTCGGTAGACTTTATAGACATCACACAAATTAGCTCCCCATCACTGTGATTAAATAGTCTGTAAAGGAAGGACACGGGAGGATCTTGCAGCCCAGACTTGGGGAAAGGTGGTGGTGTTCAGGGAGGGTCTCCTGGAGAATTAACATGTAAACTGAGACCAGAGATTGAAGGCCTCCAGGTTCTGGTCCAGAATGTAAAGATCTTGGAAGTTTTCACTCCATCTCACCAGCAAGTAAAAAGCTGGGCACATCAGGACTGCAGTTCAGAAGAACTGGAGCCATCGTGGAAGGGAGGAGTTGGAGGTGGTAACTAGGCCCAAATCACACAGGGCCTTGAAGTCACATTAAGGACTTTGGAATTTAATTTGAGTATATTATGTTGCATTAAACAGTTTGGGGCAGTGAGAAAAAGGAAGTGGTTCGGATGGGCAAGAGCATACCAACGAGACTTTTGTAATAATCTGTGCTGGAGATAATGGTGGCCTAATGCAAGGTGGCAGCGGAAAAGTGAGAATGAACAGATCTAGAGTTATTTAGGAAGTAGGACCAACAGGGCTTGGTGCAAGGAAAAGGGGAGAATCATGGATCATGGCCTGGCTTTCTGGTTTAAATGATGGGCTAGAACATGTGAGAAGGGGAGCAGATTTGGGTTGGGGTGGGGAGGTACATAAAGGCCTTCTGTGCATGTTGTTTGAGATGGGACATTCTAGTACAGATATCCAAGTGTTAATTATACAAGGTGGGCAAAAGTGGGTTTATAGTTGTTCAAATGGAAAGAAGATATGCAGATTATGATTATTATAATACCTTTATTAACAAAAAATATCACTCACAACTGTACTTTTGCCCACCCCTGTTTATGGATCTGGAGCTCAGCAGAGAGATTGAGGTTGGGGAGAAAAATATATTTTGGGGTCTTGAAGTTACCAGATGGATAAAACCACCAGAGGCAGATGCAGAGTGATGATAGAAGAAAGCCTAGGATGGATAGATTCCTCTGAAGCACACCAAGACACCAGGGATGGCTAGAGGAAGGGGAGTTGAGTGAAGATACTGAAAGGGCGTAATTGGCTTCAGAGATCAGACGAGATCGGGCACATTCATAGTGGTACGGCCGTAGACTGAAAGGGCGTAATTGGATACTAAAGAGATTTTGGTGTCATGGAAGCCAAAGGAATAGGATATACCCCAAAAGAGAGATGATCGAGTGTCAGTATTATTGAGAAGTAAAGGAGGTAGGGACAAACGTGTTCCTAGAGACACTTTTACTTAGAAGTTCTCCTGAGCTGTCCGAGAACAGATTCAATGCAGTGGGGGGGAAGAGAGGATTGCGGGGGTGGGGGGAGGAGTGTAGTGGGGGGTGATGTGGTCCCAGTGCATCACACGCAAGGCACAGTATGTGGGCTTGCCCTACTGTTGCTGATGCTAACTTGGCTTACTTGGTTAAGGTGGTGACTTCTTCACTTTTCCATTGTCAGGAAGTATTTTCTTCCTTGTCGTTAATATTTGGCATCATATTTTAAAAATGTTTGACTATTCATTCCACTCTTCAACAGTCTTTTACCTAGGGAGTTTGGAACCCCCTGATGATTCTTACTTGAACCAGTTAATATTTCAGTAATTGCAAAAATGGCGACTTAAAAAACATTTTTATCATTCCTTCTCCATTTATTACTTGGCGCCCTGCCTGATAACTCTGAAAGCCGCTGACCAGTAATTATTGTCACATAAATACATTTTGCTTTGCTTCCCAAGAGATAGGTTCCTGAAAAATTATGTGTAATTGAGTTATATTTCCATAGGGAGAGAAGTAGTGAGATCGAAGCCAGAGAGAGTAGAAGGATGAAAACAAAATATGAACGAAAACCATGAAGCATTAGTATAGATTATGGTGGGTCTCAGATTCCCTTTCAGGAGAATATGCTATAGGAGTCTTTTTTTCCTCCCTAAAAGATTTTTTAATGAAGACCTCCCTTGCCAAACAGATTCAGAGATAGCTTTATAAGCCCGCAAGGGAAAGGAGTTTAATAATCCACTAGCTCAACGTTCTTTTCTCTCCAATCACTCAACTACTCCCAGATGTATCCCGACAGAAACTTCTCCTTTGAACATAAGTAATGGAAGAAGGATCAATTTCTACCCTTAGGTACCTGAGGAGAATTTGCTTGGCATTATTTCATATTCCAGCTGCCTCTTTAGCTTCTATGCTCTAGGGAGACTGGAAAACTGGCTCTCTACTTACTACTCATTTCTTATTGAACGAATGACTCAATTAAAGCATTTTGTACCAGAGCTTTCTGGTTCCTGTGAATGAATGAAGGCGTGGGAGAGGGGAAGGGACGGACTTGGTCTGCTGGGTGGCAGTGCCCTTTAGGAGACAGGCCGAGGAAGAAAAGGCCGAGGAAGAAAAGGCCATTATGCTTTTTTGTTTTAATAAAAAAAAATGAATCTCATTTAACAATACAGGTTCTCTCACAAAGCATGAGCCATCCCTCACCAAGAGTGAGTGGCGAAAGAAGCTGACTTCCGAGCAGTTCTATGTCACCAGAGAAAAAGGAACTGAACCGGTAAGCTAAACTGACAGACAGTTGTCAGCTTGCAGGCCTGGAGACCAGGGCCGGGATAGATCTAGCCACAAAGCCCAGCTCCTCGCCATCTACCCGACAGATCCGGGCCCTGCTTCGTTCTCAGGCCACAGCTGTCCCTCCAGCTTTAGAAACCAGACACCTTCCCTGGGCCACGTCATGCTCCACCCTCCATCTCTTCTGCCTCCCGAGTTACCTCCCGCTCCCTCTCCTGCTGTCCACTGCTCTCGCTGCCAGGCTGGCCCAGCTTCCCACCCTCTCGCTGGTCAGACTGTAGTAACCTCCGACTGTTCCACTCACAGCCATTCTTGCTCCTCCTCTAGCTGTTCCCCACCCGGCTGCTGCCAAAGGTCTTCTCAAAATGCAACTCTGATCACATCGCTCCCCTGCTCACAATCCTTCCGTGGCTCCCGCCGCTTTGAAGGCAAAGAGGAAAGTGTTTAAATAGGTAACAAGGACCTAAGGGATCTGACCCCTACCTCCCATCCCCAACCTCAAATCCTGCCTTTTTACCTCTCGAAATCTGCATTTTAACCACCCTGTCCTTTCACCTCTCAAATGCCCTGGCCCTGCGTTCTCCTTTCTCATCAACCCCCCCCCCCCCCATTCATTCAGACCTATATTTCAGCTCTCAGCCCATATTTCATTTCCTTACAGAAGCCTTTTCTCAGCCCCAAGCTGGGTTTGCATTAACAGCCCTTTTCCTTCATAGCATTAACTATTGTTTGTTGTTTGTTTGTTTTAAATATATTTTATTGATTTTTTACAGAAAGGAAGGGAGGGGGACAGAGAGCTAGAAATGTCGATGAGAGAGAAACATCGACCAGCTGCCTCTTGCACACCCCCTACCGGGAATGTGCCCACAACCAATGTACATGCCCTTGATCGGAATCGAACTTGGGACCCTTTAGTCCGCAGACCAATGCTCTATCTACTGAGCCAAACTGGTTCCGGCAGCATTAACTATTGTTGATGTATTCCTAGCACATAACATGGGGTCTGGCAATAAAAAAATAAATTTTCTGAATGTTAAATGACTGAAGACTAAGAGGGGGAAACATTATTTATACTGTATTCAACAATCTCACCTTCATTCATTTCCTGAGAGAACAGGCCTCAGTGGTTCCTCATTATAATGTCATTTCTACAGCCCTGCATTTCTTTACAAGTGGTCTATCTTAGACCCAAATATGGGCACTGCTTTAATTTGTGAAGCAGACCCCTTAGAGGACCACAGCACAGTGGTTTTGCAAAGTTGTAGAGCATTTATATCTTTAACTCAGCACTCCCGACAAAGTTCAAGTAGCTGTCCAATTGCATGTGGCCTTATAATCATGGTCTCACCCTCAACTTCTCCTAAGCTGCAGTCATAAGACAGGCCAGCAGATCCCAATAGATTTTCATGAAAGACTGGTATTTTTGAAAACTTCCTGTGGGTGGCATTTTAACAAAGCCTTTACTGGGAAAGAGACTAGACTCACCATTATTGCAGATGGCACAAGGGAGCCATGTGTTAGTTAGCCATGTAACTAACTCTGGTTAGTCGTGTATGTTCCCAGGATATTCTAAGCCAGCCCTGCTCCCAGGCAGAGTTTGGAATGTTTGCAGAGCCTGGAGATGAGTTGCCAGATGTTTAGGAGAATAAATCAGTGAAATTCTCAGACAGATGGTACATTATGTTCTGTGCATTTGGCCATTTTACAAAATGAACCTCATCCATTACTTTTAACTAATGTTATAAATCCTTTTCACTTGATCCATTGTCACATGTAACTTTTTTTAGAATATAAGCCTTTGTTGGTTTCATGAGCCTGAGGAAAGAGAAGTAAAACATCTAAGCTTTCTATTGGGTGACTCAAAATTAGCATTGAGTTCCACGTGTTTTTATTGGGCAGCAGTCATGTGCCAGCACTCTGCTGGGTGTGGTGAAGGCGGTTACAGCTTGGGTGAGCAGCAACTAAAAGCCCTGCGGGTTTCAGTAGAAGGAAGGCTTTATGCAGGCCTCTGAGTGGCCTCCAGACCTGCTCTCCACTTGGCTTCGCCTGCTCTGAGCGCTGAGAACAGTAACCATCTCCCTGGCCCTCTGGCTACTGATGGAGTTCGACCGATGGGAGGTGCCGGGAGATGAGATGGCAGGATAGAGAAGTATGAACAAATGAGATGGAAGCTGAGTTTAGTCCTAAATAAGAGCTATGGTTCGTATGAAATTGGGGAAGGGAGAGGGAGACATCAGGAAATCAGGCAAGGAGGCACCCGGAGATGTCGTTTCATCTAATATGTCAGCTGGGGCTTCCTTTTCATTTCATTTAATAAAAAAAACAAATGAGCTGTGTATCCCAGGGGGCCCTGTGCCCCGGGTGAGCCGTGTGTCTCAGGGGAAGCAGTGGGACCCAGGGGAAGGGGCGGTGAGAACCAGAGGAGGAGCGGACTCTATTCATATGGTCCTGAGATAGTCACCATAAAACAAGCAGACTGCCAAATGAGGAGCGGATTCTATTCATGTGATCCTGAGATAGTCACCATAAAACAAGCAGATTGTCAAATGACAGTGGGGAGGGGAAGGAGACCTGGGGGGAGATAAGAGAACAACCGAAGGACTGGTATGCATGAATATAAGTACAACCAACGAACACAGAACTCTGGGGAGGGAGGGCATGAATGGGAGGTGGGGGGCGGGGGGGCGGGCAATGGTAAGATATGTACACATATAATACCTTAATAAAAAAATTTGAAATAAAAACAAAACACTATAATATCAGTTCTCTGTTACCTTCTCTGTCCAGCTGGTCCCTGTAATGATGCAATTACAAAATTATATTTTTTTAAATATATTTTTATTGATTTCAGATAGGGAGATAGAGATAGAAACATCAATGATGAAAATCGTTGATTAGCTGCCTCCTGCATGCCCCCTACTGGGGACAGAGGCCGCAACCAGGCATGTGCCCTTGACCAGATTAGAACCTGGGACCCTTCAGTCTGCAGGCTTGCTCTCTATCCACTGAGCCAAGCCAGCTAGGGCCAAAATTATATTTTTAATGTTATCTGGCTGTCTGGATCCTATGAGTAGGTTTTTCTAGATCAGCTTTAGGATTGGGAGCCCTTGGGCTTGTGTTTCTCATCAGCCGAGGTGAGAGGTACGTGAAACTTCCTCCTCATGACAGATGCTCATTCACACCAATGTTGGGAGTGAGCGTTCAGGGGGGTGGGCCGTAGAACAGGCAGGTCACTACGGGTCATTTTTCTTCAGCCACGACGTTTAGGGACGTTAGAGAGGGAAAACATCCAAGTGTGGCCAGATGGTAGGCTCAGTAGGTTTATTTGAAGTTGTCCATTATTTAGCTCCCTGGAAATGTGCTGTTAATACCGCTGCAGGGAATTTGAATGTTTAACCTGTGAACTTCCTGAGTTGAGAAATCGAGAGCGGCCAGAAGAGTCCAGCGTATTTCCCGAGTCAGCTCTGTGGCTCAGTGAGCCATTCTGTACTTCCGCTTCTCTTCCATCCCATAAAATGAGACAGTGGTGCATAGTTGGCTAGTGAAAGGGTTACTTTTTCCTTTCATTTTCCTTGACAAAAAGAATTGGACAAAAATCATCTTTTTTTCTTTTTAAACCAATGAGATTCATTTTGTGAAATAACATTTAATAAAACATTGACTCGGCTCCCTCATTGCTTCAAGGCTCTGTGCTCCTCTTAAGAGACCTCTGAAAACCTACAAACTCTGAAGCCACCGTGAGCGTAGTAATTCCATCTAAGTCGTCACGTAGGCACTGGGAGAATTTAGCTCATTATTTAACATTTATTAAGTATGCAGTGTCCTGCACCCTACATGAAGCATATTAAAGGCACAATCCTGATCTCACTGAGCGATACTCTTTATGTGTTTATATTCTGTCTCTAATTGGAGGTTTCAAAGTATTTTTGACAGAAAGCTAGATTCCTGTTGTATTGACTCTTTTCAAATGGAGACTGAAATCTTACACAATCCAGAGGACTGTTCTCTCCCCTTTTCATGGACTTTGATGTTCCCGGATGAAAGGTGCTGTGTAAATACAGGGCATTATGAATGTCATAATTTGAATATTTGGCACAATTAAAGTCTGGCTGTAAATAAGCCCAGGCTGCTTCATTGGGGATGCGGTGATCATCCTCTGGGGGTATCTGCACTTTGTCAAATTGGTACATAACGTCCTTTATTTGGGGACTCCGTCTTAGGTTTAAATCTATTGTTTTCTCTCCTGTTGGTGCTATGAGAAACCTGAGCATAATGTGTCTCCTTGACTTTCAGCCTTTCAGTGGGACCTACCTGAATAACAAGGCGTCAGGAATGTATCACTGTGTGTGCTGTGACAGCCCACTCTTCAGGTGAGAGCAAAGACCAAGCGGTTCTGAAGGGTGACAGACTTCGAAGGTCCTTCGGCTCTGCCTCACTTGAGGCCCTGCATAGAAATGTACTCGTGGTGCTTTTAATTGTCCTTCTCATCTGGCATGGTTGCTATAAGGAGGGCTATTTGTGTCAGTTACTTGCTCGTCTTAATTATTTCTTAGCATTTAGAGCAGTAAATAAGACTTCTTAGCTTATATTCTTTCTTTCTGTATCCTTGAGAAATAGCAAGATAATGAAACTTGGCGGGCACCTTAAGAGAAAGCTATTCGTTTTTCCTGGGAAAGTATTTAAAGAAATCTAAACCGTAATCGTATTTGCTTGGCCATGTGATTAAAACTATATCTCTCCCAGGGAAAATGGGTTTATAATCCAATTTAGAAAATGTAGAATTTTATGAGGACAGATTCCCCACAGTGCTTGATAGTAGTGAATACCATGCCTCTTCTGTGTAGCTGAAAGTAAATTTAATTGTCCCTTGATTTCAAAGCCCCTTTTAAGTCAATCAGGATCTGAAATCTCGCTACAAAGACTTTTTTGTTTAGACATGCGGGAAACAGTCTAAAAAAAGAAGACTCAGTGGAGAAGTAAGGAAAACATCTTTGAAGTCTTGTTTTTCAGAACTTCAAAGATGCTGTTTTCTTTTTGCATCAACCCTAAATTGGTTCGGAGTAAAATATAAATCAAGCCGGTTCTGTGGGTCTTCCATTAGGCAGTGCTTCGTCCTGTCCTGT
Organism: Vespertilio murinus; assembly: GCA_963924515.1. Lineage (NCBI taxonomy): Eukaryota > Metazoa > Chordata > Mammalia > Chiroptera > Vespertilionidae > Vespertilio > Vespertilio murinus. Next base: position 97,363,503 of record OZ004704.1, read on the forward strand.
GGGCTTTGAGCAGACCGGGTTTCCTGCTAATGTGAGCTGGCTTTGGAAAGCCAGACCTGCCTTCAGGAATGAGGAACAATTAAGATCGATTTTCCTTCATGCTCAGGGAAGGCAGGCCTTTGCCCAGATTCACTCGTTCTGTCAGTAGTCCGTGAGGAGAGATCTAAGATGGCAATCAGACCAGAATGGCCTGGGACAACTGAGAGACAAGGGTTCATTTTGACACAGTGATGTGTGCGGATTCTGAGACATTAATTATGCCATGACCTTTGGTCCCATTAAAGAGGAGGAATAGGACCTTGAGAGGGCCAACCTGCTTTAAGCCAAAGAACCATGTTGTAAAAGTACCAAGGACTGCTTTGTCACTATGTGGCAAAAAGACAGATGTTCCGTTTCTGCCTTTGGACTGTGAAGACAAAAGATTATTGTTATTTTTGTTGTTAATCCTCACTTGATATTTTTTTCCTGTTGGTTATTAGAGTGAGTAGTAGAAGGGAGGAGGAAAGACAGGAGGAAAACAGTGTGATAGAGCTACATTGACTGGTTGCTTCCCACACACCTCAAGGGCTGGGGATGGAACCTGTAGCCGAGGTACGTGCCCTTGGCTGGAATCCAACCCAAGATCCTTCAGTCCATAGGCCAACACTCTAACCACAGAGCAAAACTGGCCAGGGTAAAGACAAAAGATTAGAAGCCATCCTTGTAAGAACATTCTCCTACATTTTTTTCTTCTTCTTGTTTACTTCATTGGTGATCTAGTTTGTGCGGTAGTAAAGTTGAGACGTTCCTCCTACCCAGTGCCTACCATCCACTCACCACATAGTTCAGGCATGGACTCACAGAACGGTGGAGCAGGGAGGACCCAGGAGACCAGAGCAGAAAGCTCTGTCCAGTAGAACTTTCTGATACAAATGTTCTATATCTGTTCCATCCACTATGGTAGCCACTAATCCCATGTGGCTATTGAGCAATTGAAATGTGGCTAATGCCACTGAAAAACAGAATGTTTTATTTTATTTAATTTTAACTAATTGATAAGGCCACATGTGGCTAGGCTTCTGTATTATCACAGTGGTAGTCCAAGTTAAGGAAGTTGAATGACCAGCCCCAGGTCACTATCATAGTGAAGCAGTCAGGACTGACAAGCCAGCCGAGTCTCCAAAAGCCTGCGTACCAGGTGGCCAGTTTCCTGAACTGTCAGTTCACCAACCATATTTGTTTCTTTTCAATCACTTAATTTTAGTTGAAAAGTTTTTATTTTATTGTTTTAAGGACTTTTGAGTTTGTTTCTGTTCCATTTTCCTGCTGCAGCCAAGACTAAGAGAAATAAGAATAGATTCATAAGAATCATTTAGGTTCCAAGATATACTCTTTTTAACGACGCCTGGGTTTATAGTGTAGCAGAGTGAATAAGGCTGCCAAGATGTACCTCCTGGCTCCATTACCCTGTGATCTTGGGCAAGCTGCTTCTTCTTCTTCTTCTTCTTCTTCTTCTTCTTCTTCTTCTTCTTCTTCATATATATAATTTTTTTTACAGAGAGGAAGGGAGAGGGACAGAGAATTAGAAACATCGATAAGAGAGAAACATCAATCAGCTGCCTCTTGCACACCCCCTACTGGGGATGTGCCCACAACCAAGGTACATGCCCTTGATGGGAATAGAACCTGGGACCCTTGAGTCTGCAGGCCGATGCTCTATCCATCAGGCCAAACCAGTTAAGGCTTGGGCAAGCTTCTTAACCTCTCTCTGTCTCAAATTCCTCACCTGTAAAAGGAGTATGGTAGCAGTACTGAATGTATAAGGTTGTGGGAGGATTAACTGAGTTATGAGTTAAGACATGTAAGAGCATCAGAGCAATTCCTCACACATGCCAAGCACTCAATACTAACAGCAGCATTAGCAGTGAGAGAGATAGATCCTTTTTAGGACTGTATACATGAGTGGATCTGATAATGAGGCATTCTTGAGAATGTATTCTGATTAGTGAGAACTTATAAACAAAGACTATATTCTTGAACATGCTTCCCATTTAAGAAGCTAGTCTTGGAAATTATTCTTGTTTTGCCTCTCTTTCCCCCCTCTCTTTGTCCCCAGTTTCCAGCCTTAATTATAGGGAGTAGGGGTAGAGAAAAATACATATTCCTCCAAATACTTGTACAGAATCAAAAGAAGGTGAAAAGACGGTCAATCACAGCTAAATAGTTAGAGCCAGGTGGATGTGGGACCACTGCCTCGGTAGATGGGTCCATTGCTGCCTGCAGACTTGCCTTCACATGGGACCAATATGGTGCGGATTCTGGGAGACCTGCTCACTCTCCAGATCAGAGACCTTTAAATCAGGGTTTCCCAGGGTCAAGAACACTCTCAGGACGTGTTCACTCCCCTGGGGACTCCAGATTGTCACTTTGTGTGTGACGTTGCCCCCTCCCTACTCCCTCCCTTCACCTTCCTTCCCCTTCCCTCCAGACACCGATTTTGGAAGTGTGTACTGAAATTTACTGTGGTCATAGTTCATGGTCATAAATCTTAGGAGAAAACAGAGTCTGATATTAGTTCCCTTCTTTTTTTTTAATCCTCACTTGAGGATATTTTTTCCATTGCTTTTCAGAGAGAGGAGAAGGGAGAGGGGAGGGAAGTGTGAGAGAGACACATCGATTGGTTGCCTCCTGCATGCACCACACCCTGACCCGAGTAGGAAGCAAACCCACAACCCCGGTATATGCCCTAGACTGGGAATTGAGCCTACGACCCTTCAGTGCACAGACCAATGCTCTAACCAGTGCTCAGGGCTTAGTTCCCTTTTTATGTAGCATCTGATGCCCTTCATGTTACCAGCAACTAATATTATTTAAAACCCCCTTTTTAAAAATTCAAGTTATTTCAAGTTAACAGAAATTTTTCTAAGATACTACTAGAGTTCTCAGTTATCACCAGATGCCTGTGCTATTGGTTTGGAGGCTTTAGGACTTTCAGAAATGAGTAATGAAAGAGTGTATGAGAAGCAGTGATCCAGAGTAGTCTTAGTTTTCCAAGGGTGAGCCTTATAATCTGCTAATTATTTCATTATGTATATTAGAATTCTAATTGGCCTTAATCTTTAGGTTCTCAGTCTTAAATTATGTGTGATGGCCCTCTCTTATTACTTGGCAAAATCTCCAATCTCCAGATTCTGTTAATTGCATCAATAAAGGTTTATTGTTTCCCATAAAATATTTTAAGTGACTTTCTATTAGTTTGAGATTCACTCATTAAAAAAATTTATTGTGTTCATAATTCTCCACAGAAATTCCTTTACTAATCACTAGTTTATATATCACGTTGAGAGTTGAAAGGATATGTTTAAAAGATACTTGAGATGTTTCTCCCTGGGCCAGAGTGGCATGGATGAATATTTTTGAACCCTTGCAAAAGGATCCTAAAGAACTCAACCTGAATATGCAAACACTTTTAATTGGACCCCCACCTGTTCAAATGTGATGGATAATAATGATGATATTTAAAAATACTAGCTACTGACTTACGTTCCATATGTCTGACACTAGGCTATTCAGAAAATACCTCAGCTGGTCTTCTCAGTACCCCTGCGAGGGAATCATGCCATCACTAATCTATTGATTAGGAAGCTTAGGCTTTAAAAAGCTAAATAACTTGCCAAGGTTACATAGATTTAACAGGCAGAGTCCGGATTTGCACCCAAGTCTTCCAGAAGACCTTAAAGCCCTTACTCCTCAAAGTCATGCCTGTGGCTCTCAAAGCCTGGTCTGGGGGCCCCAGGAATTCCTGGGACCCTTTGATGGGACCTCTGAGGTCCTCTCTTCTCTAACTACAGATTTGCAAGGCCACACCTTCTTCCTGCACTTTGCTCGGAGCAACACTGCAGCAGGCTGAATGCAGAAGCACATGTAAAGGTTCAGTTGCCTTTAGTTAAGCTAGACATTAAAGGGATTTGCAGAATTGTAAATCAATGCAACTCTTTTCACTAAATGTTTGTTTCATTATGGAAAATATGACCATCATAAAAATTTTATTTATATTAGGTCATGAATTTATTGTTTTTTTTAAAATAATGCATGCATATTTTTTAAATTCTCAGTTTTTATAATTTGTTAAATATTGATATATATAACTCAAGTAAACAAAAGCTCTCAGCAATCCTCAATAATTTTTTAGTATTAAAAGTTCCTGAGACCAGAATGTTGGAGAATCACTGCGTTATGTTAGATGTTTCTGCCGAGAATCATGCTCTAAACTGAGCTTCCTTCCCTGTTCATAGTCTAGAGCAGTGGTTCCCAACCTTTCTGATGCCGCGACCCTTTAATACAGCTGCTCATGTTGTGGTGACCCCCAGCCATAAACTGATTTTCGTTGCTACTTCATAACTGTAATTTTGCTACTGTTAATGAATTTGCTACTGTTAATGATTAATGTAAATATCTGTGTTTTCCAGTGGTCTTAGGCGACCCTGCTAGGGGTTCTCAACCCGTGAGTTGCCTAAGACCATCGGAAAACACAGATATTTTACATTACGATTCCTTAACAGTTGCAAAATTACAGTTCTGAAGTAGCAACGAAAATCAGTTTATGGTTGGGGTCCCCACAACATGAGGAACTGTATTAAAGGGTCACGGCATTAGAAAGGTTCAGAATCACTGGTGTAGAGATTTAATTTGCCAGATTTTTCTTTTCATTTTGCTCAGCTTTTTTTTTCTTTTCTATCAATATTTATAATTCATTTCTTCTCATTTTTCCTTAGAGCCATCTCACTGCCATTTAAAATGTAAATATCTGTTTTCCTGATGCTGTTTGAGGGAGCTTATCTGTTAAGGCACTCAGAGAGCAGGCGGGTCTTAGGTGGGCAGATGGTTGTTGCCGCCTCTTGCCGGCTCTTCTTGCCTCCCCAGCCTTCAGTACCACTGGGCCCTGTGGGACTCCCCGGAGGGTCAGCTTCGCTGCAGTGACTGACTTGGAGTGATCAGGCTTATTAATTGATAATAATAATCATAGCGAACCTTCTTTCGTAAGCACATTTCGTAGGCTCCACAGAGGAGCTCTTTAAATTCCCAAAACACCTCCATACGGTAGGTCTTAACCCCCTTTTGCAGGTGAGGAAACTAAGGCTGGAAGGTGAAGCTGCTTGCCCAATTCCACGCAGCCAGCGAGCGGCGGGGTCAGCTGGTGGATCCCCACAGGTAGCCAGGCCTCTGTGTTTAGGTAACCCAGAATTTCTGTTGCTAAAAGGGGCTGCTTCATCAGACCTCACGCTTCTCTGACAGGTCACGCTCCATATGCCCTCCTTCCACCGCCGCCACTTCACTTAGATTCCCCCCTTTCCTGCATTTACAGCGCATGGGTTTAATCTGTTTCTCAATATGCAACCCAGTCTACAAAGCCCCTTGTTGGACATTGAGGAGGAAACCTTTAACATCACAGAGACACTGTGATGGGACGACGTGTTTCATAGTGAGGGTGCAGCGGGCAAAATCCCTGTTTCCATGGGATCTGGCAGAGGAGGGCGGGAATCAGATCTGCTCAGTAGGAAAATGAGTCGGGGCCTCTGAGGCTCTTTGCGTGTGAATAACGGTAGCGTTGGGAATGTCTTCCTTAGTTCTGAGAAAAAGTTCTGCTCCGGCACTGGGTGGCCTTCGTTTTCTGAGGCCCACGGAACGTCTGGCTCCGATGAAAGCAACGCGGGAATCCTGAGACGCGTGGACACCTCCCTGGGGGCAGCGCGCACAGAGGTTGTCTGCAAGCAGGCGAGTTTCTCTGTGCTGTCTGTCGGGTTTTCCCTGATGCTGCCCCAAGTGCCACAGAGAGCTCCCGTGCCCTTGGCATGTCTCTGTCGCTGAAGCACATGGTGTTTCTACTCGTGGAGCTTCCGATCCCTCCCTCCCCTCATTCTGGGCCGTGCAGAGAAGAGAAAGAACCTCTCCCCCATCCCCTGATAAGCCTGTCCTGGATCAAAGCTGGGAGCAGAGTCAGGATCAGAAAGAAAGAGTTGGCCCTACACATTCTTTAGAACAAGGACAGGCGGCAAAGGCCCAGTGTGCTTGGCATCTCCCCACCTCCTTCCCCGCTGGGCAGTGTGTCATGGACACATTGATAAGGCAGGTGACATATGCTCGTGTGCTCAAATGTTCTGGTGGTGTAGAACACCGGAGGCAAGCAGATAAGTAGAGCATAGTTTTATCTTTAATTAAAATAATAATAATAATACACTGGCCACAACCACATGATTGAGTACTTATCCAGGAATTGTGTTAATACTTTATTGGCATATCAGTTAATCACCAACAGCTCTCTTAAATAGGTACAGTTCTCATTCCTGTTTTAAGGGTGAGTAAATCAAGGCCTACGTTCAATAACTTGCTCACATTCTCTCTGATGAAACTGAGGGCAACTTACCACTTCTGTGCTCTGCATACTTTCATTTCTTAGTCAGACTCAGTGGACTTTCCCCCACACAGATGCTGAGCACGGGGTGGCCCCCGGGGGTTCGTCTGACTGCTTTTTCGTAAAGCTCTCTTTCTCGGGGGAGAAATGACAGAGGCTTCTCTCCTCTGCAGTGTGAAGCTCACCTCGGCCACGTGTTTCCTGATGGACCCGGGCCTGCTGGTCAGAGGTTCTGCATCAACAGCGTGGCCCTGAAGTTCAAACCGGGGCAACCCTGACTCCCTGCAAGAGTCCCTTTCCCTTGCCACTCCTTCACTCACACCCTCACTTTTTAAAATTCCTGTGACTGACTGGTTCTATTTAATACCAAACTGGGCTGCACCTGCTGCTGGCACCAACCAAGTCACAACCTCTCTAATGTATTTATCTGGAATGAACTCACCCCTGACTCCTGCTCTGACTGAGGAATTTCACAGAATGTCCGAAGGGCAGCCATTTCCAGCCACTGACTCCTGTGGGCTCTGCCTGGGAGGCGAGGGCATGACTCTTTGGGGACATTAGGAGGCTAATGGGCGGTAAGCCCAAAAAATTCCTACAAAACTTCCTTGAACTTTCCATTACAGACAGTTAAGTTCTTCATGGATATTTATACATGAGGCACTGAGTGAAAAAGTGGAAGGAAAATAAGGGATTAATCAACAATCCAGCATTGAAAGAAGTACCCAGGAGTAGGATGTGGAAGAGCTGTGGTTTGGGAGGCACCTATGGTGATGGATGGGGCACAGGACTCTTTTAAAAATTTTGGGATGTCTTAAACATTCTAGTTCCAATCTTCTGACCCTCAAAAAGTTCTAATGGGAGCTTGTTAGATTTCAGCAATAGTGAGTAAAAGTGCATACTAAACTTTTAAATGTTCAAATAAAAACCAGCATTTGTTCACTTTTTGTCTAAGTCTCTGAATTTGCTCTTTTATTTTTTAAAAAATGACTAAATCAAATGCCAGAAAACAATTAAATCACATGGTCATAAGCATTTGTTTATACTAACACGAGTGGCAACTAAAATGTTTTATAAGTTGAGAGTCTTGAATAATTTGCTATTGCATGTTTAAATCATTTTCTTTGGGACTTGATGGGAAGAAAGGAAAAAAAATATTCCATTTTTTCTTTATCCACTTGTAATGTATTATTCTTCTTTTAGTGGTTACCTTGGAAATCACAGTATGTATTGTTAACTTGTTATAGTCATGAAAATTAAGTATTACTTTTTTTACTTCTCCAACAATGCTAATCTTTGAACACTTTAAATTCCATGAATACCCTTCCATATTTTGTTACTATTGTCATGTATTTAATTTTACACACATTTTAAACCCCACAAATTATTATTAATATGTACATGTCAATATCACTTATATTTATTTGCATATTGCAACTCTCTGTTGCTCTTCATTTTTTTTTTGTTGATATTTCATGTTTCCCTGTGTGATTATTTCTCTCTGCCTGAAGAACTCCTTTTACATTTTCTTTTAGTTCATGATTCCTTGTGGTGAATCTTCTGTTTTTATTGGTGAGAAAAATGTATTTATTCCTCTTTTATTTTTTAAGCTTTATTAAGAAAATAATTATAAAAATTTGTACATATTTAGTGTATAAATTTGGTCTCTTTTCGTTTTTGAGGAATTATTTTCCCTGAATATAGAATTCTGATTTTGGAGAAATTTTATTTTGGTATTTTAAAGTTTTATTCCATTGTCTTATGTCTTTATTCCATTTTGGAGAAATTTTATTTTGGTATTTTAAAGTTTTATTCCATTGTCTTATGTCTTTATTCCATTGTTCCTTCTGAGAAATCAGCTGTCAGTATTATTGTTGCTCCTTTGAAGGGTAATGCATTCCTCTCCTTCTCCAGCTGTTTTTGTGAGTACCTATTCTTCTTTGATTTTTAGCAGTTTATGATGTGGTCTGGTATGGTTGTCTTTGTGTTTATCATGCTTTGGATTCATTGAGCTTTGAATCTTATGTTGATATTTTTATTCGTTTTAGAAAATTATGTTATTATCTCTTCATACTTGCTTTTTTCCCTACTCATTTTCCTTTCCTTCTGAAACTTGAATTACACAAATTTTAGACTACTTATTGCATTCCACATATCTTTAAGGCTCTTTTCTGTGTTTTTCTCATTCCTTCACATTTCTGTGCTTCCGTTTGAAAATTTTCTGTCAACGTGCTCTCTAATTGACCAGTCTCATCCTTTTGCTTTCCTAGTCTATTTTTAAACAGATCTTATGAGTTCTTAATTTTAAGTGTTGCACTTTTTTAGGTCTAAAAATAAACATTTGATTCTCTTTTATAAATTCCAATTGTCTGATGAAATTCTCCCTAGGTGTATTTTTCCTTCATATTTTTAATTTATTTCTTGCCTTCAGGAATATCTATGAGGTGGGGTTTTTTTTTTGTTTGTTTGTTTGTTTGTTTGTTTGTTTTAATTGAATTTCAGATACTGTGTATTTTTAAAATACTGCACTCCCAGCTGATAATACCTTTCACTAGAGCGGATATACTTTTTTCTGTGCTGAGTAGAGTGGTAACCACTTGTTTAAATTCAAAGACTGAATTGTATGTCCAGAAGCTGTTTGTACACCTGAAAAAGCTCAGTCTACCTGTTTTCACCCCTGACCTGAAAGTCAACAGAGAGCCTGTGTATTCTGTGAGGCCCTTGTCCTAAAACACTTTGAACTGTTAATCTTTGCTCACAGAAGTGATGAAAAGCAATACTCTGTTTTTCAGAGACTTCCCACTTAGGGTTTAGCATCCTGACCCACACAGATCCCATATTCATCCAATGTACTAGGAGCAAAACTAGCCATTTACTTTGGGCTCCAAGTCTGCTTAGTGTTCTTATTTCTGTGCCCCCTGGCAGATGCCCTTTGTGCGAACAAAGCCTGGATTCTCGGGCTCTTGGCGTAGTTTACACCTGGCAAATGATCCCAGGATAAAAGTGGCTCTTGGGGGTTCTTCCCTCCCTGGAGTTGTGGTAGGCAGAATGATGACTCCCCAAAGATGTCCAAATTCTAATCCCCAAGAAGTGTAAATACAGTATCATTGGTGGTGCTTATAATGTATTTGTGATGTGAATAGGTTACAGACATGATACAAGGAGATAGATTATCTTGGATTATCCAGGTAAGTCTGTTCTAATCACAGGAGTCCTTAGAAGTAGAGAACTTGCATGGCTGGCGACAGAGAAAGATGTGATGATAGCAGAATGGTCATTGCTGGCTTAAATGTGGAATCTGAAAAAACAAAACAGAAACAAGCTCATAGATAATGGTTGCTAGATAGCTGGGGGGGGAGGGATTAAAAAGGGATGGGTGAAAAGGGTGAAGGGATTAAGAAGTACAAATTGGCAGTTACAAAATCGGATTTAAAGTACAGCATAGGGAATATAGCCAGTAATATTGTAATAACTATGGTGCCAGATCAGTACTAGACCTACCAGAGTTATCACTTCATGAGTGATATAAATATCTAATCACTATGTTGTACACTTGAAACTAATATAATACTGTATGTCAACAATTAGGAAGTAAACTCATTTTTAAAATTCATTATTAATTTTAAAACATGACATTAATAAAATACATAATATTAAATATTAATGTTAAGTACTATGAATAAAATATTAAATAAATACTGACTGCAATGCAATTCAGATGCTAAGCACCCAGAGTTAGCATCCACTCCACAGTTTGGGCCACAGTCTCCAGGGACACTGCCCTTATGTCAAAGGCTATCTGCAAATTTGGGGGACCCTAGGTTACCTGCACTTCTGACCAACTGGGCTTCAAATTCAAATTTGCTCCTACCACCTCCCCTTGGGTGCAGTAGTTCATTAGAAAGACTCACAGAACTTGGGAAAGTGCTATGCTTACTATAACAGATTTTTTCTAAAGGATACTAGTCAAGACTAGTCAGTAAAAGGACTTCTTATAGGTTGAGATGCCAAAGCAGAACTTCTGCACCCTCTCCCTAAGGAATCAGGATGCATCACTCTCCAGCATGTGGATGTGTACACCAACCAGGAACTCATCCAAGCCTCAGTGTACAGTTTCCTTATATAGACATGACTGACTGAGTCACTGGTGTGGGGACTGAAGCCAACCTCCATGTCCACTTCCCTACCCGGTGGTCTGGAGGTCGGGCTGATATCATGTGCCTCAAAACACCTGAGGTTGAGTCTGAGTCAGGAATGGAAGAGAGGATCCCCTTTTAGAGCCATAGGGTGACCATTTCCACTTTGTCCATGCCATTCATAGTGTCTGGATCCTAAGGTAAATTCTTCAAAGAATGGGTAGTCCTGCCGAAACCAGTTTGGCTCAGTGGATAAGAGCATCAGTCTGCGGACTGAAAGGTTGATTTTACGCCCTTGACCAGGTTCAATTCCGGTCAAGGGCATGTACATTGGTTGTGGGCACATCCCTGGTGGGAGGTGTGCAGGAGGCAGCTGGTCGATGTTTCTCATGGATGTTTTTAGCTTTCTATTCCTCTCCCTTTCTGTAAAAAATCAGTAAAAATAATAAAAATTTTAAAAAAGACTCATTCATTTCTTCTACATGCCTCTTCTGCCCAATTCTTCGTCCACATCTCTCTGACTCCAGATAGGGAAATATTATCTACTTTAAAAAAAGAAAAAAAGAATGGGTAGTCCTTGAGAGAACCAAGTTGGTGGCATAGGTAAACACCTATACTTGCTGCCTCTCACAACCACATCAAAATTACAACTAAAAGGCAGAACAACTACCACCCAGAACCACGGGAAAGCTGGCTGAGTGGAAGTTCCACAACTAGAGAGGTGAAGAAAGCACAGTGAGATTGGCAAGAAGTGTGGAGGCATGGAAAGTGCTGGCACCTGGATGTGTTGCTCTTTAAATTGGGAGGGAGATACAAGCTCTTGCTTGCTCTGAACTCCAGTTCCGGGTGAGTCTTTAGGGACCCAGACACATACGGGGAGAAACTGGACTATCTGGCATTGGGACAGGAACATGAGAGCAGCTTACTCTTAGAGGTGCTTGCAGTGGGGGCCAGACATGGTGGGGATCTCCCTTTTTTGTGTCCTGCAACGGAAAGAGATGAATGAACCAGTTCTAAGTGGAGGTGGCCAGGGATTGAGAAGTATTAGAAATAGAGAAGACATATAGATTTTTAGCTGGTAACTGGGTGGGCTGCCATCCTGTCTGCTGGAGAGGCAGGAAGAACACATTTATTTTATATCCCCAATACCAGGAAGTAACACCAACTTATTTGCATTCTTAAGTAGGCCCTAGCATGCCTGGATTTACATATCTAGTCCTGCCCCTGCCGATACCTGGGCTGATATGAAGGCCAAGCTGACAACATGTCCACCATATTGGGGAAACATGTTTCCAAGGGTGTGGCTCTGCCTACGCCTTGAGTTCAGCTGACGATAATTAAGGAAAATTGGCCATGTGCCTTCCCAGACGGCTCTCTATACCAGCAGCGATCATTGTCCCTGCATGGAGGGCACAGGAGGTGGAGACCTGGTGCAGGGCTGACTGATGGCCATTGTTTGCTCTGCCTTGGTGATTCACAGAGACCCTGCCCCTCCCAATTTACAACCTCACCTAAGCTGTGCACAGAAGCTTTTGCATATAAATAGCTACTCCTTTCTCCACCTAAAACCTATCAAACTACAGCTGAGTCAGAGAGTCCCAGAGCTTCCAAAAGAAGGCCCAGCAGCAGCAGCCTGCCTTGCTTTACAGCTGGGCCTCAGCTGGACACTTCCAAACCCCATACAAAGAAGAGGAATCTGCAGATGTCTCTGTAGTTCCTGCTGGGTGGCCCCAGACATTGGCTGACCTTGCACCTCCTTGGAGACCCAAGAGCCAGTGTACCCAGTGGTCAGTGAGAGACCATACCAGATTACAACTCTTCACATCTATAAGTGACACACTCAAGGAGCAGACTCAGTGAATAACAAAGCCCCAATGATATAAGTTCTACCCCCTAAGGGTGTCTTCCTGCACAACAGGTCTTCCAGTATAGACACAGCTGGCCATCATAGCCAATTGGCCTGTATGTCAATTCCTCCCAATGCTACCAACAGCAATCAAGGCTTAACTACAACAAGACTGTGCACACAGCCCATAAAGGGGTGCGCCAAGAGTGTCCACCTCAGGTTTATTGGGGAGGCTGGGCCACAGTGCTCTATAGGACACTTACCACACAAAGCCACTCCATCAACACAGGGAAGCAGCCAAAATGCAAAGACAAACATGTCACAAAGAAATGGAGGAAAACAAACTATTGGATATAGAGTTTAAAACCACAGTTATAAGATTACTCAAGAATCTTCTAGAAACCTCCAAGGAACTTAGTGAGACCTTCAAGGATCTTAGTGGGAATACAAAAAAAAAAAAGGATCAGACAGAAATTAAGCATACACTGACTGAAATAAAGAATAATATACAGAAATTCAACAGTAGACTAAAGGATCCCAAGAATCAAATCAAAGATTTGAAATACTAGGAAACAAAAAACACCGAATCAGAAGAGCAAAAAGAAAAAAGTATCCAAAAATATGAATATAGTGTAAAGAGCCTCTGGGATAATCTCAAGCATACTAACATCCTAATTATGGGGGTGCCAGAAGAAGAGAAAGAGCAGGATATTGAAAACCTATTTGAGTGGAGGACTGAGAAGGTGGGTCAGTTCTGTACCGTGCTGCCTTCCACTGGTTAAGACCTCCAAGAGCAAAGGCCTACCGAGGTGAGGATGCCCCTACTGTCACCTGTAGAGGGGCAGCACTGAGCTGGCCAATATTTGTGGTGGTGCTGCTTGTCCTGGCTCAGGGGAAGGGTTCCACTAAGTCTGAAAGACTAAGACATTGCGGGGACTCTCCGCCACCACCCGTGACCAGCTCAGCCCTGCCTTTGCGCCACACCCGCGGATCCCGCGGCCTCCACCGCTGCCACCGCCCACGGCCTGCTCTGCCAGGCCTTCGCACGCGCTGTGCTGGCGCTGCGCCTTCCGTTGGCAGACCCAGAGAATACTCTCTTCGCTGCCACATGGCCAGGCCAGAGCATCAGACACTACCACCATGCGGATTTTAAAACTACAGGGGAAATTGAGCCACAGGAGCTACCATCGCTGCCACACCCACCGCCGCCCCCAAGAATGGGAATCCACCGAAATCAGAGCTCACTACGCAACGGGCTCATAGAGAGTGTGGCTTCAGAAATTAGCCTCTACATCCACAGCAGCTCCACATCCGCAACAAAGAGGACACCATTGAGGGCGGACTCTCCCCATGCAGCCATCACAGCCCGCCCACAATCTTCCCAGCACACCCACCATGCTGGGAGGGAGATGGAGCGCGCTGGTGAGGAAATGGCATGGCGCCTTCCATTACCCACCCAGGCGAGCCCATCCTCCGATGCCACATGGCCAAGCCGAAGTTCTTGCCACCACCACCATGTGAACTTTAAAACTACAGTGGTAATTGAACCACAGGAGCGACCGTCAATGCTGCACCTGGCACCACCACCCGCCACTGCCGCCGAGAATAAAGGAAATCCACCGAGAACAGAGCTCACCACGCCTTGGGCTCAGGGAGTGGGCGACCTCAGAACTTAGCCTCCATGTCTGCAGCTGCTCCACTCCCACACCGAACGAGACACCTTTGAAGATGGTCCCCCCGCCTGCAACCATCTCAGCCCAACTGCAGCTGTCCCAGCCTGCCCGCCATGCTAGCAAGGAGCTATCGCGGCACCTCCAATATGCGACCCCAACACCCTAGAGGGGCCGTGTGCCCTGGATGAGCCGTACCCCCCAAAGGGGAAGGGTGTCCTGGGTGAGCCGTGTGTCCTAGGGGGCCCGGTGCCCCGGGTGAGCCGAGTGTCCCAGGGGGCCGAGTGCCCCGGGTGAGCCGAGTGTCCCAGGGGGCCGTGTGCCCCGGGTGAGCCGTACCCCCCCGAAGGGGAAGGGTGTCCCCGGTGAGCCGTGTGTCCCAGGGGAAGCAGTGGGACCCAGGGGAAGGGGCGGTGAAAACCAGAGGAGGAGCAGACTCTATTCATATGGTCCTGAGATAGTCACCAAAAAACAAGCAGACTACCAAATGAGGAGCAGATTCTATTCATGGGGTCCTGAGATGGTCACCATAAAACAAGCAGATTGTCAAATGACAGTGGGGAGGGGAAGGAGACCTGGGGGGAGATAGGAGAACAACCGAGGGACTGGTATGCATGAACATAAATACAACCAACAAACACAGAACTCTGGGGAGGGAGGGCATAAATGGGAGGTGGGGGGGGGGGGCAATGGTAAGCTATGTACACAGATAATACCTTAATAAAATAAAATTTTAAAAAAATGAAAACCTATTTGAAGAAATAATGACAGAAAATTTCCCCTACCTGGTGAAAGAAATAGACTTACAAGTCCAGGAAGCACAGAGAACCCCAAACAAGAGGAATCCAAAGAGGACCACACCAATATACATCATAATTAAAATGCCAAGGGCAAAAGACAGAGAATCTTAAAAGCAGCAAAAGAAAAACAGCTAGTTACCTACAAGGGAGTACCCATAGGACTGTCAGTTGATTTCTATGCAGGTCAGAAGGGAGTGGCAAGAAATATTCAAAGTGATGAATAGCAAGGACCTATAACCAAGATTACTCTATCCAGCAAAGCTATCATTTAGAAAAATATCATTATCATTTCTTATCTGTGAAGCCTGATAAAGAGCCAGATAAAGAGCTTCACAGATAAGAAAAAACTAAAAGAGTTCATCACTACCAAACCAGTATTATATGAAATGTTGAAGGGTATTCATTAAGAAGAAGGAAAAAAAAGTAAAAATAAAAAAATTTATGAATAGTCAAGTGACAACAAATACATATCTATCAACAAGTGAATATAAAAATCAAATGAATAAGAAAACCTGATGAATAGAACAAACTGATGAATGCAATAGAATCAGGGGCATGGAAAAGGAGCAGACTGACAATTCTCGGAGGGGGGGGTAGTTTAGGGAGGATTTGGGAAGAGATTGGACAAAGAGCTTACACCTATGGACGAGGTCAGTGGGGGGTGTATGTGGGAGGGACATGGACGAAGGCCTGGAGTGGGATGGGAAACCTGGTGGAGGGCAGCTATGGGCGGAAAAAAGAGGAACAATTGTAATAATCTGAACAATAAAGATTAAAAAAAAATAGGTAGTCCACAGACTTGCTTTTGAAGCACAGTAATCCCTCCTTTGGAAAACTGCTGTTTGAACTGATCTGTTATTCTTAGACAGTCTCTTATTCTATAGGTCAATTCTGTTATTTTTGGACTGTAAAATAACTTTGTGTTTGTTTGTTTTTTGCTTGAATAGAAAAGATAAACTTAATTGTCTGACCTTGCAAGCTAGCCATCTAACTGATACACTGATATTGATGCCACATGCCTGTGGTGATATGATACTCAAGATTACAGGTGTTTGTACTCAAGGTTACAAATTGTCTGTAAAAATAACTTACACAAGGACCTAATATATATATATATATATATATATATATATATATATATATATGTATATGTATATATATATATATATATAGAGAGAGAGAGAGAGAGAGAGAGAGAAAGAGAGAGAGAGAGTGCTTCCTCCTTTGGGTGTTCAGAATTTGACAGAGGTAATCTGCTCTGAACCTGCGTGCAGTAAAATGACTCCTAACTTAATTGGCTCATTAAGGCGTCTTGTCCAGCTCGCTGATTTGTGATACAACACTCTCTACATCTGTCCAATGGCCTCTCCTCATACTCTGACGTTTCTCCCAGGTTGAAAGCCTAGTTCTGGGAAAGAGGCCTGCTGAGAGGCCTCTGCTCATCTCATGGGAATGGGGCCTCCCCAGGCTGCCCCTGTCAGGACAGGGAGGGGGTAGTGTCTGGCCAAGATGAGGTCCTGCCATCTTAGAGCACGAGCTGCCCTTGGCCTGACCTTTTATCTCCTTCCCTGAGAGTTAGGAACAAAAGAATGTTTCCTCTTACATTTAGACGCTGGTTATGGGGGAAGGGTGGTAAGAGACGCGGGTGGAGGGAACATTCTCAGTCGGAGTATTTGGCTGATTGGTAACTATTTACAGCTTGTTTCTCTGCAGTGCGTACCCCTTGAAATCATTTTCTTTGTAAATGTTAAAAGCCATATTAAAAAAAGAAACCAACCTTGATTACTCTTCTTTATGCCTCAATCAGCAGCATGTCAGCCTCTGAATGAACTGTAATTCCTCCACCGTGCCTGTTAAGGAGAACAGTTAGGCCACATTTTAAAAAAATTATCTTGGCAGGGGGGTCGAGAACAATTAGCAATTAAAATAATCTATTTTCTACACTTTACAACATAAACATGGCTGGGTGGCTGATTTCAAGCCTCAGACACAGCTTTGCTCAGAGAATCGTCTTCCCTAGCCCCGCAGTACCTGCAGTCATGGGGCCCTCCCAAGTGTCGGGAGGCAGCTCCTGTGCTGCCGAATCTATTGCTGCATCATTAACGTTAGAGCTGAACTTGATGCCTTGTCCTAAGGACGTGCTTCTGGGAGTCACCGGGACCCCCCTCATCTCTCCATTGCTCAGGACCGATGTCTTCCTAAGAAAACACCTGGCAGGGCGAGTGCTGGCAGGAGACCTGTGCGCCTGTGCTCTCCCTGGCACCAACCACAGCCCACAGGGCGCTTTGCCTAAAGATGATACATATCCCATCGGGATGATTCCCAGAGCAACAGACTCCTAGCACCACCAAGCGCCACTGACAGGAGAGAATGAGAAGTCACCGGGTCCAACCCCTGTGGATTCTCCAGATAAACAAGCGGAATCTCAGAGAGAGTCAGCTAGCTAGTGATGCCATGACTGTTCCCAGGGCTCCAGAGTCCTCAGGCCAGTTTCTCCCCTAGACGGTCGTTATGAGTGGAAATTGTGTTACGTGGTTTCTTGCAAAAGCAAGGTGATAAATTTACACACAGTTCAGGCAGAGGAACCGACGAGGAGCCTCCGAGCTGCCGGAATGTGGCTGTGCTCCGAATAAGTGGTGGCTGCCTGCATCCCCTCTTCCCCACCCTCTGTCCTGGGGCAGAACCGCAGAATTGGGCTGGGGCCCCAGCAGGGCCAGGCCTGGGCTGAGGTGGGAGAGGCGCCTCACTGAACAACAGACCCCCAGCTAAGCTGACATGTTTACATCCTAGATGCCTCCTTTGCCTCACCCTTATTCCTAGGGATACCCGAAAGGGTGTAGGCAGGGGGGATGAAAATGGCAAGGGGCAGCAGGTTGACCTGGACAGGGTACTGGCACCTGGAAGAGTCACCAAGATGAGGTACGACAGAGAAGAAGTGTCGCCAGCAGGAGCCAAGCTTACCTCACCTGGGTCCTGGGTGTGAGTCAGGAATGGAAAAGGGCGTCCCCCGTTAAAACCCCTGGGTGACCTTGCCTAAGACATTTGTCATCCCTGCGCCCCAGGCTAAATATCATTCCAGGATCAGAGCAATGACTGCAGCAGAACAAAGACATCCCTCAGGCAATCCAAAAGCAGGGGACACAGGGAAGAACAAACATCCCCCTGCAGAATGTCTTCAGGGGCTGGTGAAACCCAAACCAAAACTGCAAGTTCAGCGGCAGTTCCGTGTCTGAGCTAATGTTTTAGTTACTGTTTTGCTGTGGATTGAAAGTGGCCAGGACCCCAGGAAAGTGGCTTGGATTTATTTTTTTTAAAAACACAGATAGTTGATACCTTATGACACTGAATAACCACTGATGGAAATGATGTGCCCTTAGCATTTTTTTCTCATACCATGATTTAAAAAAAAATAAGTTTTCATTGATCATTTTTAGAAAGAGGAAGGGAGAGGGAGAGAGATATATAGAAACATGGATGAGAGAAAAACATGGATTGGATGGACTGCCTCCTGAATGCCCCTCACCGGGGATCGAGCCCACAACCTGGGCATGTGCCCTTGACTGGGAATCGAACCGAGACCTCCTGGTTCATAGATGGCAGCTCAACCACTGAGCCACGCCAGCTGGGCGCTAGTATTTTTATTGTTCATGTTTGTGTGCTCCATGGTGATTATATGTAAACTGGAGGCACAGGATTCTGTACTGGTGGGGGGCCTGCGGGGTTGGCCTGCTGTGGGAGCTCCGCCCATCCCAGCCAGCCCATCGGCTGTGGACCCACCGTCTTGAGTGGCTGCTCCCCCTGCACCAGGCGCTGCTCCTGCGCTCAGCACCTGCCCCTCGTGGGTCAGTGCGCCTCATGGCTCATAGGGCGGGTGGACTCTGCCCTCACCCACTTCTGTGTCCTGGAGCAAACAGCCCAAAGCTAGAAGTGCAAGTCCTACCCCAGAAGACTTGGCAAAAAGCCTGTTTTCATCACTGATAGCTCAGCCCGGCGGGGCCCCATCTCTGTGATGGCGCCCACACAGGGTGGCTGGGTCCCTGGAAAGATAAAACCCGAACACAGGAAGCAGCAACAGGGAGCTTGGGACATCAAAACCCATCAGCTCATAAAAGTGCACGGGCGGCCCCGACGGAGCACAGCTGCTGTCCCGGCTGAAGGGGAGACCCCAGCGCACCAGTCACAGTGACACCGGCTTCAGGCGCCGAGCAGGGTGGGCTCTGGGCTCCGTCCCCCGCAGCGGGAGGAGGGACGTGGTCCTCCCCCTCCTGGCTGTCCGGAAACGGAGCGAGACTGCTTAACTCAGAACCTCCAGAAAGCCTTTTATTGCTGTCAAATGCTCACAGGGAACTGCAGCTTTCAAGATCAGGTTGTGATTTTTCTTTAAAAAAAAAAATAAAAATAAAGAAATCAAACATATGGACCTCCCTTTTTTATGCTTCAGCCATGTTAGTGTCATTTGGATCCCTGAATGCGCCATGTGCCCCTTCTCCCTTGTAAACATACAGGACCTCTGCATGGGACCCGTCCCTCTCTCTTTCCAGCCCAAGTTCTATGTCGCCCTTATGGCTCAGCTTGCTGTCACTTCCCTAGGAAACCTGCGAGTCCTAAACCAGGTCAGACCCTCCTGTCCTACACCCTGGACTCAAGTCACGTAGTACACTTGCAATTCATAAATTATGTAATTCCTTAACCTTCTTCTCTGGATGATGGGCTGCAAATACCCCTATAAAATTGCCCATGGTCCCCTCCCATGTCCTCATCCCCCCACCACCACTCCCCACCAGGGAGGAATCAAATGTACGTTTAAATGTAAGTCTCATGTGTAGCTTAAAAGCCAGAGTCTGATCTTATTCTCCTCCAGAGCGGTGGGTCCTGGAGACTCGTCCAAAAGCATGGCTGGCGCTGTCAGTGGAGGTGATGAGCTGTTTCACCGGGGTGTGTGGGGGGCCTGGGTCCCAGAAGGTGCTCTGTAGATACCCCCAGCCTCACGGAATGGATGTTGGAAGCCGGGCCTTCTGGGAGCTGCAGGAAGCTCTTCCAATGGCCAGACTGCCCTGATATTCCTCCTCACCCTGCCTAGAATGGACGGCCCTAGCAGCAGTGTCCATCCATACAGAGTCTGCCATTAAATAAAAATGTCTTAATGGAGAAATCAAAATCATTTTACGGGATTCATATTTTTGAAACAACTTTCACATCGTGTAGCGCAGGTCTTTCAGACGTGTGCTCTGAGCTGGAAATGAAGACGGGAGTTGTTTCTCTCTTGTCCACAGAAAGTGGTCTGTCACCATCTGGTCCTTGCCCCAGGCCTTGTGTAAAGATCAATACTGGCCCTAAACACTTCTTTTTGAAGAGGAAGGGGAGTCCATCTTAATTTTAAATTTTCCCAGCAGCTAACACTCAAGGGCGGGTTGGACATACTGACCACCAGAGGAGGGGGCGAACACATTTCCCTCAGGACTCTGAATTCCTTTCTTACCTGGATTCTAGATTCACCAGAAATTTACATGTAAATCGCTTTTCCCCTTATTATGAAAGTAGCAAATACTCAATTTGAAAAATTTAGAAAATACAGATATGCAAAGAGGAGAAAATTTAAATCACCATAACCCCAGCATCCAGAAATAACCACTATGAATGTTTTGAGGTCAACCCCCTCCCCCTGCCATGAAAATATATATTTTTTGTTTCATAAAAATGAAAGCACACTTGGGGGAGTGTGTGAAACATTTTAATACAGAAAGTATGGAGTAACCAGGATCACTGGCAAACATGAACTGGTGGCGATACTGTGTGGGTTTGTGTGCGCATCGGCATGTGTCTGTACGAAGGACATGTTCCCCATCAAGTTGGCATTCCCTTCGCTTCCCTCTGCAGTCCCAGTCCCCTTCCTCCTTTCCCAACAGTAATCAGCAGCACGGTGCTTCCAGGCCATAGATAGGTATATGCACAGCATCCTCCCTTACCCACGGTTTCACTTTCTACAGTTTCAGTTAGCAGCGGTCCTGAAAATACTAAGTAGAAAATTCCAGAAATAAACAATTCTCAAGTTTTAGAGAGGGATGAGTAGTGTGATGAAATCTCTTGCGGCCCCACTCCGTCCTGCCCAGGACCCCAGTCCTCCCTCTGTCCAGCATCTTCCCACTGCAGACTTTCCCCCGCCACCTGCTAGTGACTTAATAGACACCTTTATCGTCACAGAGAGAGACCACATTCACACAACTTACAGAAAAAGTGATGTGCATTGTTATAATTGTTCTATTTTATTATTGTTGTTCATCTCTTTCTGTGCCTAATGTATGGATTAAGCTTTATCATAAGTGTGTATGTATAGAGGGAAAAAGCAGTGTCCATAGGGTTTGGCACTATGTGTGGTTTCAGGCATCCACTGGAGATTTTGGAATATGTCTCCCAAGGATATGGAGGGACTACTGTAAGTATATATTAAGTGTATGTGTAAGTGTATGTGTCTCCTGTGTGTCTACATCATTTACATACAAGGTGATGACTGTGCATAATGATCTGCAGCCTATCACTTCCCCTTTACAGTTTTTAGATCTGTCCATGTTGGCATATGGGACAGTAACCGATTTGTTTAAACAGTTGCATGGAGTCTGTTGTATGAATGTGTCACGTTTTATTTGCTCCTCTGTTGTTAAAATTCAGGTTGTATCTCATATTTTACTATTACAACCATGGCTGCAAGGAAGGCCCTTGCACGAGCTTCCTTCTGCATGTCATCTTACGATGTGCATTTAGAACTGGGATTGCTGGGTTGAAGGGTATAAATATTTCAAGATGCCAAGTTGACTCCCCAAATGGTTTTGCCAGTTTGTACTTCCTCCAGCAGGATATACAGCTTTACAGTTAGGTTTCCAAGACTTGGCTGTTACTAACAGCACGTGGGGGCTGCTAGAGCAGAGTGGAAACCACGGTGGACTTTAGATCCAGACCAACCTGCTTTCAGTCTGGGACCCACCACTCACTAGCCTGGCAGCCCTGGGCAGGTCCCTCAGGGATGACGAGACTAGCATGGATCCCCCAGGATCTCATGGCACAGCAGGGGTTCAGCCTGCAGCCAACTACTGTTTGAATCCTGGCTCTGCCACATGCCAGCTGTGTGGCCTTGGGAACGTTCTTTAAGCTCTTTGTGCCTCTATTTCCTCATGTATAAAATTGGTTGTTAGAAGGAAGATCCAATATAATGGATGATGTTAGCACAGCCTGGCGTATATAATATCTAGCATTCATCATATGCCTACTATTCAAGTCTAATTGAAATAAAGCAGATGTGTGTGTGCCACAAAGACCTTTGTGGTCAAGTCCGATTTGCCCGGATGAAGAAAGTGAAGCTCACAGGAATCAGTGACTGTCCCGAGGGGATGCAGCCCGTTACTGCCAGTCCAACCATGAGGGTAGAACGAGGGCGGCCGGCAGTGTGCTTCGTCTGGCTCTGTGAGCCTTGTGGTGCCAGGAGACAGCCGGAACACCACAGACGAGCAAGCCACAAATCTCGCCCTGCGGCACGCTCTCATCCCACGGGGTCCAATGGCCATGCTCCTAAGCAGTGGTCTTGCAGTGTGGGCTGCTGCAGTTACCCTTGTTGTTGCGGATTTGCTCCAGACAGGACAGGGTCAAGCACATTGTGGTCAAACCTGGATGCAGAGCGTTGGGGTTCAGAGCCCTGTGTGTTCTGCTCACCGTGGGAAACAGGAGGGCCTGGTCCTGACTGTGGCCACTAACACAACAGAAGCTCTGAGTGTCTGTCCCAGAAGCCTGGTGGGGGGCAGAGGGAAGGGAGGTCAAGGAGGGGGCGGGGCACAGCTAAGATATGCAAGTTGCTGGCAGCATGTAACCATTGGGACCCCAAACATCCTGTTGCTGTTCCTATGATTGTTTTTTAATTTTTAATTTTTAATTACTTTATTGATTAAGGTATTACATATTTGTCATCATCCCACCCTATTTCTATCCCAAACCCCTCTCCATGCATGCCCCCTTCCCCTTGTTGTCCATGACCACTGGTTAGGCTCATATGCATGCACACAAGTCCTTTGGTTGATCTCTTCCCCTTATCCCCACCCTCCCCTACCTTCCCTCTAAGGTCTGACAGTCTGATCGATGCTGTTCTTGTTCATTGATCTATGTTGCTCTCTCCCCGGGAGCAGGCTGGGGCACGCCTGCCCTGGGTGCCTGCTCCGGCTGGGCCCGCCCGGCACCAGGCACAGGCAGGTGGGCCGGGTCCCCTCGGGGCATGGCCACCAGCTGGCAGCACAGCCCTTCTTCCACCCTGTCCTTACTCTGTTCTGTTTCAGAATAGTTCCTGGGGTTTGTCACTAAAACGGACAGCAAGGACATTTCCAAAAGGCAACAGATATCGTTTCCTTTTAAGAGTATGTCACTTAGGGATCCAGCAGTTTCTCCAGACACAGAAATGTGACTGCTGAGCTTTCTGGAATCTTACTAGTGCTCTGTCCGTGTGCTAGGGTGTATTGGAACGTGTTCTAAAAACCTGGAAGACAGCGAGCCCTGCCGGTCCTCCTCCTGTGGGCACAAAAACCAAGTCCTGGAGTTCCTCTGGGATAAATTGAACAATGTGTCTTCCTTTCAAGACCCCTCCAGAAGAAGATAGAATACAGTCTGTTTTATTTATAGATTCTACTCTGTGTGTGTGTATGTGCACGCACGCGAAGATTTATGTATATGTATGTAAGTAAGTTGTTTACTTAAAAATCTCTCTCATCAGCCTTCTTTCTCCATAGGTCTTTCTCGTTGGATTTGAGGTCAACTTTACAAGTGACGGTTGGTCATTAAAAATACATTACACTGTTGGCCCAGAAAGAAACTCACTACAGACTGATTCATTTGCTTCTCAGCATAACCATTATGGCTTATCTCATTTTCGGTTCTTATAAGTGTATTTCTTGTATCACATGATCTCACTCATCTAGGGGAAATGATGAACAACATAAACTGATGAACAAAAACAGATCCAGAGACAGAGCAGCATCGATCAGACTGTCAAACCTCAGAGGGAAGGTAGGGGAGGGTGGGGATGAGGGAGAGAGATCAACCAAAGGACTTGTGTGCATGCATATGAGCCTAACCAGTGGTCATGGACAACAGGGGGGTGGGGACACGTGTGGAGAGGGGTTTGGGATGGGAATGGGGGGATGAGGACAAATATGTGACACCTTAATCAATAAAGAAATTTAAAAAAAAGAAATAAGACACCAAAAAAAAAATAAGGTAGCCACTAGCCACCTATGGCTACTGACCACCTGAAATATGGCTAGTTCAAACTGAGGTATGCTGTAAGTGTAAAATAGACAAGCATATTTTGAAACTTAAGACAAAAACTTATTTTTAAAAATCTCAGTTTTTATATGGATTATATGTCCAAATTACAATATTTTAATAGTCACCCTTATCTGAGATTTCACTTTTCATGGTTTGACTTACCCGCACTGCCACACTCCACCATGGTCTAAAAATATTAAATAGAAAAATCCCAGAAACAATTAGTAAGTTTTGAATTACAGGCCATGAGGAAATTTGGCACCGTCCCGCTCCCTCTCACCGGGACAGCCTTTGTCCACGTGTATCCATGCTGTACTGCTGCCTGCCCGTGAGCCGCTCTGTAGCCATCCCAGTTAGCAAGTTCGCTGAGGCGACATGAAGGTACTCATGTTCACATAGCCTTTACTTTCATTAATGCCACAGTTGTGAAGCTTCTATTACAGGATATTGTTATAATTCTTCTATTTCATGCTCGTTATTACTGTTAATCGCTTACTGTGCCCAGTGTATACAGTTTTTCATAGGTATGCATGTAAAGAAAGAACAGTACATCTGTATTGAGTTTGATGCTATCGGTTTCAAGCACCCATTGGGGATCTTGGAACACACCTCCCTCGATTAAGGGGAACTACTATACTGGTTAAATAACATGTACTAGCCGAAACCAGTTTGGCTCAATGGGACTGAAAGGTCCTGGGTTCGATTCTGGTCAAGGGCCTGTACCTTGGTTGCGGGCACATTCCCAATAGGAGGTGTGTAGGAGGCAGCTGGTCGATGATTCTCTCTTATCGATGTTTCTAGCTCTCTGTCCCTCTCCTTTCCTCTCTGTAAAAAGTCAATAAAAAAAAAAAAAAATATATATATATATATATATATATATATATATATATATATATATATATATATTTAAATCTCACAACAGGCGCCACAAACTGCTGGTGGGAGTGGAAATCAGTGCAATCACTTTGGAATAGTATTGGGCAGCACTATAAAATACAATGGTCTCAGATACTCTGCTCCTTCTCCCGTGCAGAAGTGGGGTTCCCCCACCCCTATATAGGAGTCACCTCAGTGCTCTGTGGGGATGTGGTAGGTGATGCTGCATATCTCCCAAGACCCTCATGAGCAGCCTTTGCAGACTTCTGCCTCTGTCTCCTCGGGCACTGGCTCACCCGGCTGCCATGTGGCCACGCTAGAGGCCTCATGGAGGGTCCTGGCAGTCGCAGCCTTGCCTGGCCTCGCTGATGTCCCCACTACAGCACCAGATAGATGGGTGAAGCCATCTGGGGCCTTCCAGACCATCTGGTGGCCAAACCTAACTGACCGCAGTCCATGCCACGGGTAGAGGAAGAACCACCTGCCAAGCTTAACTGAATTCATGACCCACAGAATAGCTTCATCATGGTGGTTGTTTCAGATCACAGGATTTGGGATAATTTGATCACCAGAACAAGGAACATCCACTAAAACTGAGCATTCTCACACCTAGACCTGCCGGTTCCACTCCTGGGTAAATATCCAGCCAACGTTGTGTGTGTTTGCACGGAAAGACATATGCAAGAAAGGTCATAGCAGCTCCATATGCGTAACAGCCCAAACTAGACACATCCCAAAAAGGCAGGATGGGAACTACCCATCTGCCTGAGGGGCGGGTGGCACCAGTAAGAGCGGGGAGAAAGCGGCAGAGCGGCTGGTGGGCTGCTGGTGACCTAAGTAGGCGAGTTCCCAGTGAGAGGGTTGCATGGTGCTGAGTATGACGCCCATTGCCTCAGCTAACCTCCCACAGACGAGGAGGCGCCCAGTGGCCACCTCCCTCCACCCCGTTACCACGTGTGAACCGGACCCTCTGAACCACACGCTTTTCTCGCCTGTGTTTGCTCTCATCATTGCAGGCTGACAGTGTGCCCAGCTTGGGGAGAGGGAAAGCAGGGAGGGAGGCAAAAAAAAAAAAGGAACAGCCAGTCTTTCACTGAAGACAACAGGTGTAAACAAATAGAGTAAACCAGACGGCACTCCAGATTTGCACACCGCCTTTGAGCTGGTCACTGGATTTTACACGCCTGTCTTCTGTTCCCCTCCTAGAAAGGAAATGCCTCCAGGGCAGGAATTGTGTTTTACTGGCTTTTCAATTTCCATAGCATCCAGCACAGCGCCTTGTGTGTGGAAAGTGCTTCAAACTCATTTTTTAAAAGATGGAATAGCTGAATTAAGCCAGCTAGTTGGGTTAATGGAGTCACCGAAGAGATCCCCTCGATCTGACATGCACCCTTCTCTATCTGCAGATTGGAGACAGCATGCCGGGGCTGAGGACAGGAGAGCATGTGAGGCACTACACGCATCCAAGAACGAAGGTGCATCCCTTCCCTAGTGACCTCTGACGAGGCACGAGGGTCCCATTTAAAGATGCAGGATTATAAAAACACAGGCAGGAACAGCCCTTAGCTCAGGGGGGCAAGCCAGCCTCCAGGCAGAAGGAGCACCAGGAGGCACCGGTCTCTCGCTGGGCCTGCTCTTGTCCTCCAGGGGCTCACAGCGCGCAGAGTCATGGACCCTCCCAACCTGGGAAGGCCCGTCTATCTCCTCCCACAGGAAGGGCAGGTGAACCGTGTCCCACTGACCAACTGTAGTTTAGAAACTGTGTGGTTTTGAAAGTGTATGTGTGTATACACGCACCACACACCACACACACACACATACACACACACACATGCACCATTGACAGAATGCCAATTGTGCATTAACTTCATTGACTTCTTATCATTAAACTAGAGGCCCAGTGCACAAAATTTGTGCACGGGTAGGGTCCCTGGCAGCTGGCAGCTGCCAACTGGGGCCTCCCTTCTCCGGCTGCTGGTTGCCAGCTAGGGCCTTCCTTCACTCGGTGCCACCCCTTGGTGGTCAGCGCATGTCTAACTCCCAGTTAGTCGAACCCCCTTCCATGGGGACATTTGCATATTAGCCTTTTATTATATAGGCTATAGTTTATCAATCAATGAGAACTTATATTGTGTGGGTTTGGGTTGGGGGTGTGTGTCCTGGAACTCTAAAAGGCTCATAAACATTGCTCTAGAGCAGTGTTTCCCAAAGTGTGGTACGCGGACCCCCAGGGGTACAGGAAGAGTTTGGTGGGGGTACACGTTGCACCAGAGTTTGGTGGGGGTATGCACTGCACCGTGCTTAGCTGCACCTAATTCTACGTTCTCATGAGTCAAGTAAAGGCAGTCTTGTGAGGTATGAGATGGTCCAGTGTGCAAATAAATGTTGTTAATAATGTAACTTTTATTTATATTTTATTATGAATAATTTTATTTTTCATTTATTATTATTTTGTGTATGTACCCAAAAAAGAAAAAATAAATATATTTTGATTGTTATTAAAATACATCCATTTTTTTTGACAAGGGGGTACTCAGCGTTACGAAGATTATAGAAAAGGTACACATATGTCAAAAGTTTGGGAAACACTGCTCTAGAGTAGCCACAGATTCTGATTATTTCAAATTAAAAAGAAAAGAAAACAGAAAAATCTCACTTAGGAGACTTACTCAAGCCAACAGAGGTTATCCTTCAGCCTTTTAATACTTGAATTTTGGGGAGGTGGAGTGGTGTGCGTCAAAACACTGAAATGTATTAAATGGGCTTTTGCTGTAAATTAAGGGACTGTAGGTGGCCTAGTGGGACCAGGGGACTGGTAGTTAGAAAATTAATATCAACAATGCTAAAATGTCATATCTCTTTTGCATAGAGAGTCGACTTTAATCAGTTTTATCTCATTGATTAAGTTCTTGTTCTGCCTATATTGATCTAAAATCCTTAGCCCTCCCCTCTGTCCTGGCACACAGCACGGAGTATGGTTGCATCTTTCCATTTTCTGAACAAGAGTGAGTTTGGTACCTGTGACAAATTATACCTGGAGGAATGAGTAATTTTTCAAAATTCCACCAGAGGGAGCCAAATAACTGCTTTCAATGCAGGTGCAGGCTTCCTCTTTGGGAGGCTGCTGTGACTATTCATTGAGCTCCCCTCCCCCGTCCCTTTCCCCCACCCCCCTTTTTGCTCCTCCTAAGAGGTTTTGAACTTCAGAAGTCACCATGGCACTAGAAATAGGTATTTTATATTTTCTTAACAACCCACAGACTTTAAGCAATACTGCTGTGGTGGCAATGTGAAGATTCTCTGCCCTCTTAATAGGGAATAGAATCGTTTGTTTTTAAATATTGCCTTAGGGAGACAATAAAATTATGAGTGCATGGTGAGGAATAAATCCCATCAAGTATATTGCTGGGCGGGGGGATGGAGGTGGCGGTGGAAAATGACTTGTAATTGTAAACAATTTACCCAACAGTGAACCTTTCTTCTTACACTATGATATGGGTTAGCTCTACCTTAGGAACCGCCTAGACAAATACATGTTTCCTGCTTCTGTCTAGTTTTAGACCTGTGAGACTGTCCATGAATATCAGCAGCATTCTCCCCTTGGCATTGGCTGTGGCTGGGCGTCTTATAGTCCAGAACAGCTGGGCGAGAGTGTATCTGAATTTTAGCTAAGTTCTTAACACCCCCCCCCACCCACCTCTTCAACCACAGCTGGGGCCAGTGGGTCCTTCTTCTGAGATCCCATTCACCTTGTTTGCTTTATATTATAGCCCCAATCCCATTATATACTTATTATTGTTAAATGTATCTTTATTGTTGAAAGTATCACAGAGATCCCACTTTTCTTTTTCTTTCTTTTTTTTTTGCCATTGACCCACTCCTCTCCCCAACCTGCCCCTCCTAGGCCTTCACTGTACTAGTGTCTGTGTTCATGAGCTATGCACAGATGCATATAAATTCCCTGATTACTCTCTTCCCTACCCACCACCCACCCCCACCTTCCCTCTAAGATTCGTTAGTCTGTTCCATGCTTCCATGTCTCTGGATCCACTCCGTTCATCAGTTCATTTTGTTCATCAGATTCCACATATGAGTGAGATCATGTGATACATGTCTTTCTCTGACTGGCTTATTTCACTTAGCATAATGCTCTCCAGGTCCCTCCAGGCCGTCTCAAAGGGTGAGAGACCCTTCTTTTTTACTGCTGCAGAGTATGCCAGGGTGTAGATGTACCACAGCATTTTCATCCACTCATCTACTGATGGGCACTTGGGCTGTTTCCAGATCTTAGCTATTGTAAATTATGCCCGTATAAACATAGGGGTGCAGCACCAGCTTGAAAAGTTCTCCCCTTCAGTGTTTGTGGGAGAGGCACCCCGCAGAACTCCAGACTGGCGAAGGGGCTAAGCCGTTCGGCCTGCATGAGTCTGAGAGCCCAGTCACACTCTGAAAAGCGCTTTTGATGAAGAGCAGGATGGGGGCCAGAGTGCCTTGGGAAAGAGGAGCGGTCCGCTCCACCTGGACAGGGGAGGAGGCACCCCATCCCCCGCCTGTGGAATGGCTCTGAGCTGGAAATCTGCGCCTGTGCCGCTGGGCCTGGCGGCGTGGGCACTGAAACATCTGGCCTGGAGGAAACATCTGGCCTGGAGGAAACGGCTGGCCTGGAGGGAGCCTGGGCAGAAGCTCTGCCCGGGGAGACCTGGCCATGATGCAAGATAAGAGAGCAAAGCAAAACTGGGTTTTGTTGCTGCTGTTTTTTAGATTTTTTTTTAAAAAAATATCCCCACTTGCTTGGGGCGGTGATAAAGAGGTACCAGTGACTCAGGCAGAGATGAGGCATTGGAGAGAGAGGAAGTGCCCACCCATCCCTCCTACAAGCTATGGGCACCATTCCTGGGCACCTGACCAGACTCCTAATGCAAGTCTGTTTAACCCTCTGGTGGGGACCTGGATACCCCTGCAGAGCCCAGTTCCACGGGGGAAGGAAGAGCAGCTCAAAACAAGGACATTCAAGTGCAAGTTTTGAGGCAGACCTAGCCTCTGGGTCAGGGAGGCCCCACCCATGGACTCCTTGGGGTTCCACCCTGCAGAGCTTCAGTCAGGCCGCCCAAGGACAGCCACGGACAGCAGCTCACATGGGCCTGCACCACAGACCTTCCCAGGAGGCCCGGGGAACCCACCCCCACCAGATCCAACAACATCAGGGAAAACCCAGCAAGCTCCACAAATAGGAGCTCCAAAGCCTTTTTGTTTTTGTCTTGATTGTTTTTTATTTCTCTTTCTTCTCTTTTTTCTTTCATATTCTCTTATTTCTATCTTTCACTTTAGTCTATTTTCTTTCTCTTCACTTTCAAAAATTTTCATTTTTAATTTATATTTTTCTTTTTCAATTTTTATCTTCCTATTCTATAGTCTTCTATTCTATTCAGCATTATTACTTTTTAAAATTATTATTTCACTTTTTTCCTTTCTCTTATTTTTTTTTCATGTTTTTCAAATTTATTCTAAACATAGTCATTAGCATTACCACAATAGTACATACAAAGAACTTTTAAAATAAGACAAAAGAATACAACCTTCAACAAGTTAATGCCACTTAACTATGTAAACAAAATTAAAATGAAACCCTGATGCTAAAAAGATATCTATTCAGAGGTAAAATACAGATACAAAAAACACTTAAATATTAACATAATCCACATTAGATCACATTCTTTGCAAGACAGTACATATATAGTACTCTATCTCTATAAAATTTTGGAATTCTGTTAAAATCAAAACCATCTCTGGTTTATGATACAGCACAATTCATAAGGCAAAAATATAGGCATTATTATCCAGTTCTTTTAATTTCACTTGTATTTTAAGGCAAACTTGGAACTTTTTGCTTGGTATTTTATTTTATTTTATTTATTTTTTTTATTTTTATTTTTTATTTTTTTAATTTTTTTTAATTTTATTTTATTCAGGTATTTTCTGTGTACATAGTTTACCATTGCCCCCCCCCCTCCCATTTATGCCCTCCCTCCCCAGAGTTCTGTGTTCATTGGTTGTACTTATGTTCATGCATACCAGTCCCTCGGTTGTTCTCCTATCTCCCCCCAGGTCTCCTTCCCCTCCCCGCTGTCATTTGGCAGTCTGCTTGTTTTATGGTGACTATCTCAGGACCATATGAATAGAGTCCGCTCCTCCTCTGGTTTTCACTGCCCCTTCCCCTGGGTCCCACTGCTTCCCCTGGGACACACGGCTCGCCCGGGGCACACTGCACCCTGGGACACTCGGCTCACCCGAGGCACTCGGCCCCATGGGACTCACGGCTCACCCGGGGCACTCGGCCCCCTGGGACACTCGGCTCACCCGGGCACTTGGCCCACTGGGACACACAGCTCACCCGGGACACCCTTCCCCTTTGGGGGATACGGCTTACCTGGGGCACATGGCCCCCTGGGACACTCGGCTCACCTGGGGCACTTGGCCCCCTGGGACACTCGGCTCACCCGGGGCACTCGGCCCCCTGGGACACTCGGCTCACCTGGGGCACTCGGCCCCCTGGGACACTCGGCTCACCCGGGGCACTCGGCCCCATGGGACACTTGGCTCACCCGGGGCACTCGGCCCACTGGGACACACAGCTCACTCGGGACACCCTTCCCCTTTGGGGGATACGGCTTACCCGGGGCACATGGCCCCCTGGGACACTCGGCTCACCCGGGGCACTCGGCCCCCTGGGACACTCGGCTCACCCGGGGCACTCGGCCCCATGGGACACTCGGCTCACCCGGGGCACTCGGCCCAATGGGACACTCGGCTCACCCGGGGCACTCGGCCCAATGGGACACTCGGCTCACCCGGGGCACTCGGCCCAATGGGACACTCGGCTCCTTTCTCTTATTTTTTATACTTATTTTATTTCTTGTCTCTTCCTTCTTTGTTTTCATATTCTCTCCTTTTTTTGCATTTCTTTTTCTTTCTCCTCCAGTTCTTTTGGTCTCGTGTCTTTTAATATTCTTTTAATTGTGTATTTTTGTTTGTGTTTTAATCTTTATGTTGTGGTTGTTGTTTTTTATTATTGTTGTTGTTTTGTTTGTTTTTGTGATGTTTCTTGTTTGGTCTGGTTTTGTCTGGTTTTGTTTTGTCAGCACCTATATAACAGGTGGCACAGCGGGGTCCAGGTTGAGACTCACAGTCAACAAGCCTGAGGCGCCCACCCCATACATGGACACCATTCAAGACCCAAATACAACGGACAAATTCCTGGAAACATATGCACTCTTCCAAAACTCAACCAGAAAGAATCAGAAAACCTGAATCGGTAAATAACAACTAATAAAATTGAAGCAGTAACTTTTTTCCCTTCGGCGTGCCCCTGAAGATCGTGGTGGTGCCATGGGTCGCCGCCCGGCCGGTGTCACCGGTACCGTAAGAACAAGCTGCACCCGAGGTCTCGTTTCTGCCGAGGTGGCCCTCATGCCAAGATCCGCATCTTCGACCTGGGGCGGAAGACGGCGGGAGTGGACGAGTTCCCGCTCTGCGGCCACACGGTGTCAGCCGAATCTGAGCAGCTCTCCTCCGAGGCCCTGCAGGCTGCCTGTATCTGTGCCAACAGGACATGGTGAAAAGCTGCGGGGAAGATGGCTTTCACATCCGCGCTCGGCTGCACCCTTCCACGTCATCCAAATCAACAAGATGCTGTCCTGTGCTGGGGTCCACATTGGCCACATCGGCCAGGTCATCATGTCCATCCGCACCGAGGTGCAGAACAAGGAGCATGTGATGGAGGCCCTACGCAGAGCCAAGCTCAAGTTCCCGGGCCACCAGAAGATCCACATCTCCAAGAAGTGGGACTTCACTAAGTTTAATGCAGATGGTGGCGGAGAAGCGCCTCATCCCAGATGGCTGTGGAGTCAAATACATCCCTAATCGAGGTCCCCTGGACAAACGGCGAGCCCTGCACTCATGAGAGTCTCGGTGCTACCCTCACCTCACACCCATCAATGAATCAACTTTCCATCCAAAAAATTAAAAAATAAAATAAAATAAAATAAAATTGAAGCAGTAATTTAAAAAAAATCCCTGAAATTAAAAGTCCTGGACAGGATTACTTCACAGGTGAGTATTTTACCAAACATTTAAAGAAGAACTATTACCCATCCTCCTCAAACTATTCCAAATTAGAGCAGACGTCATTATGGACATCCTTCCGAACAAAGACGGGGCCAGAGGGAAGCAGGTGCTGGCAGCCGGGGCAAGGAAGGCCTATTCTTGCACGAATTTCATGCATCGGGTCTCTAGTGTATAGATAGTACTGGAAGTCCTAGCCACAGTGATGTGACAGGAAGAAAAAAAAAATCAAAGGCATTCAAATTGGAAAGGAGGAAATAAAACTGTCTGTATTCGCAGATGACATAATATTGTACACAGAAAACCCTAAAAAACCAATCAATTTAATAAATGAATTTGGCAAGGTAGCAAGATACAAAATTGATATTTAAAAATCAAGGGCCTTTTTGTCTTTTGCCTCAGTGCTACAGAGAAAGCAAGATGGGTCACCAGCAACTCTACTGGAGCCATCGAGGAAATTCGATCAGGGTTCTCATTTTTGCCTCATCTGCTCAAACTGCCAGGGTCTCCTCCGGAAATATGGCCTTAACACGTGTGCCTGTTTCCGTCAGTACACCAAGGACACAGGCTTCGTTAAGCTGGACCAAGTGAACTCCCATGAATGGGTCATTCAAGACATCTACCTTCTGGTAGAATGCTCTTTGTACATAAATTTTTTTTAAACTTCCAAAAAATGTTCTAGAATTGATTGTGGTGATCGATATAGTGAACAGTGAATATACTAAATATACCCAAAGACATTGAATTGCACATTTTAGATACGTGACTTGTAAATGGAATGTTAATCAACCCTCAATAAAGCCATCAGAAATCAGAGGCAGCCAGAACAGAGGGCTCACACTGACAAGATGAAATGTATCATAGCTCCAGGTAGTAGCCAGCTTGCGGACTTTGGAAATCTGCTGTCCTCATGCAGGACAGGGGCAGCGTGGCTTGGCAGTGATGCCAGGGAGCGGGGAAGGATTTCAGTACAGCCTAAAGTCAATGTGAGCAAGCAGCATGATGGGATGCCGGAGCCGTGAAATACGCTGAGCCGGAGGTCGTCCCCTCCCACTGTACCTCCCAGGGACGGTGATGAGCTTTAAAGTCAACAAAGACAGCGCTCACAGCTCTACACTCGCTCTGAGGAAGAATGCATAGGAACAAGTGAGATCATAAAGATGGTTTTTGCTAAGGCTTCCATGCCAGAGTCACTACACAATGGTGTAGGCCTGCTGTGGCTCACACCCCCCCGTGGCCCCACCAGAGTCTGAGTGAGGGGCCGCCCGGACCTGAGTGCAGAGCTCCCGCAGGACAGGGCTGTGGGCTGGGCTGGCCCTGCAGTCCTGTGGCCAGGCTCCCGGGCACCAGTGAAAAGGGAAGTGGGGTTTCCAGGAACCAAACAGGCTTGGAAAGAAGAAAATCAAAATCACGACAGGTAAGATATCTTAAAAATCTCTCCAATTATTTTTCTTATCAGTAAGCCAGTCTCTCAGTCCTAGTACTTCCTAAAATGTCAGCTTTACTTTTGCTCATTTGCACACCACACCTCACCGAAAATAATTTGAGGGCAGAATGGAAAGTGAGAGCCAAG
The DNA here is from genome assembly GCA_963924515.1 of Vespertilio murinus. NCBI lineage: Eukaryota > Metazoa > Chordata > Mammalia > Chiroptera > Vespertilionidae > Vespertilio > Vespertilio murinus. Next base: position 97,398,213 of record OZ004704.1, read on the forward strand.
GAGAGGACCTTCTGCCGTTGCTGGGACTGGATCTGGAGTTTACCTTTGGGCTCCCCGACAGAGAAAACGGAATTACTCAAATCATTTTCATATTCAGGAAAGAGGAAAACGTACTACATTTTCAAGAATTAAAAGATTTACTGGTACCACAGCCAACAGAATTTGCTGACCTGCATCTTTGTTTAAGAGGTTAAAATCTCGAAAGAGGAAAATCCATTTTTAATAAAGCACTTTATTTTATAATTACATGTGTTGCTCAGAGGTTGCTGATCTTTTTATTATTTCTACCAGAGTTCCACATGGGTCAGCAATCAGTTTAAACAGCTTAATTTCTGCTATAATTCACACACACACACACACACACACACACACACACACACACTAGCAATTATTTATGTACCTCTTATGTATTAGCACCGGAGTGAATGAAAGAAGAGAAACCAGAGAATGAGAAGGGTATTTGTCTTCTAGAAACTTCATTTGGAGCAAACACTACTCACAGGAAATCATTTGAAATCTAAAACACTAGAAACGGAGAGACTAAGGTGGGGGGCAGGCAGGGACCTTACCTTGTGATGTGGGAGTTCCGGGATGAGAGATCAGTGGAAGCCACAGTGGTAAATAAGAAAGATCGGATGAAGGTCTGGAAACCCACTCCCAAGAGCTCTGACCAGCCCCCTCCATAATGAGGGCAGGGGCTCACCCCCACCCAGAAAGGCTGGTCCTGTGCCAACCAGGCCGGGTCACAGAAACGCCAAGCCATAAGCCTCATTACAGGACAGCCTTCCCCCACAGCAGATGCAACCCCACCCCAACAAGAGAGTTTGGGGACAAAAGAGACCTAAATCCTGGGGCCAGCCCCAAGCCCCGCCCCTCTCAGCATTGCTGCGGCCTCAAGAGCCAGGTGGCACCCAGGGCAAGTCTGCCATGCGCTCCTGGGAACTGGCATTTTTAATCTGCTCAATTAGAAATGTAACAACTTCTTGCCTCCATTGGCCAGGATGGCAGGGAGAAGGCCCGGACAGCCATATGTGCCAGAGTTGCTCAGCAAAAGCTGGGAACACACAACCCAAAAGCAACTTCCTTCAGAATGACAGGCATTCGTGAGCAAAGACACCCATGTGCCCAACTCTTCCTGGATTTCTCTACTGGGCCATGACTGTGGGATTGGGATGGCCAAGGGCACAGGCTACATGTCTCTTTTCTTCATCTCTAAGTAGATTTCATAATAATCATACCGACTTTTCAAAGATTAAGACAATGCAGATAGAGTGTTTACTCCTGAGATCTAGCACATAGAAGTTTCGTTGATGGTGTTATGATCTTGTTGATTTGTATTTTTTAGTCCCTTCATTGGATATTTCTAGTACCTCCACCCTTCTGGAAACATTGCAAATATGTCTTTTGAGATTCGAGGGAAGAAGGGTTCAGCCATACCACTAGCATATCAATGTCTCATTAACAGGTCAATAGGTGGCCGAAAAGCTCAATAAACTCAGGGATGCCACTCCCAAGATTGTGATGAGTCACCTCATTTGTGGGGCTTGCAGGTCTCCCGTGCCGGAGAGGGGAGAGGGCCATTTCATACTTTCCCAATCAGCCCCCCTCCCCCCCCACACTTTCCCACTTCCACCCAGGGCCTCCTCAGCACAACCATCACCCATTTGCTATAAGGGAGCTGTGTGAGGTAGCATAGTGGCCCTCTGAATACACCCACATCCTAATCCCTGGAACATGTGCCTGTGCTGGGTTCTATGGCAAAGGTGAACTAAGGTGGCAGATGGAATTAGTGTGGTTCATTGGCTGATTTTAAGAAAGATTGTCCTGCATGATATTAATGGGCCCTAAGATCACAAGGTGTTGAGAAGTGGAAGCAGGAGGCAAAGAGAGAGAGAGAGAGAGAGAGAGAGAGAGAGAGAGAGAGAGAGAGAGAGAGAGAGAGAGAGAGAGAGAGAGAGAGAGAGAGAGAGAGAGAGAGAGAGAGAGATGGAAGGAGATGGAGCTAAGGGAAAATGGCAGAGGTGTAATGTTGCTGGCTTTGAAGATGGAGGAAGAGGCCATAAGCCAAGGGATGGGGGCAGCTTCCAGAAGTTGGAAAAGGCAAGGAAACAGATTCTCCCTGGAGCCACCTTCATTTTAGTCCAGTGGGACCTGGGTCTGGCTTTTATCCTACATACTGTAAGAGAATAAACTGGTATTGTTTTAAGCAGCAAGTCTGTGGTCATTTGCTATGGCAGCCATCGAAAACTAATACGGGGTCTTTCTGCACATAACCTTGTGACATTATTCTGCCTCTCAGGGTGTATTTGTCACTGAAGTGGCGCACATGATGTTTCAGGTATCCTGATGGAACAGGCTAAGCCCCTATGCCCTACAAACATGGTACAAATTGGCATCACACACGAAACCCTAATGAGAGTCTCCGATAGGAGACAGAATGACAGAGAACTCTAGTGGAGCCAGCAGTCAGGGGCACGTCTTGAGCTGCCCAGAGCACCCATGTTCTGCCTCACGAACACTTCTGTACTTCCCAACCTCATCATCAGCACAGACACCTGGTCCCAAAGGCTTAAGAGATTATACATGTGTTATCTTTTAGCTAATCTTCCTATTTTTATTCATTAGAGATACATATGACTTCCAACCAAAGCTTGTGATCAGCTTGAAGTGGCCGAAGCTCCCATAATGAGTTCATAGAATTCCCAACAGAAACAAAGGCAGGAAGCTTTAGAGATCCCTCTTGGTATGGTCCTTAGTAAACACTGGACTTCTCTAAGTTTTTATTTAGTATTTAAAATCCCTGGGGAAGCCCCATTACCACCTCTATGACTTCATAAAAGCCCTGGATTGAGAAACACTAAAAAATATTTTGCTTGTGTGATCCTTTTAGATCCAGAACTTCATTTCTCAGTATCCAACTCCTTTCACCCAACTGTTATTTCTGGCTGTCTTTCCGTTCTGAGGGTGGAACACATTTCTCATCGTTTGGGAGAATCACTTCAAGGTCAGCTTAGTTTCTGATCTGTTCAGTAATGGTGACATCATTGTGAACCTTGGGGACCCCACAATATGTTACAGAAGTTTCCCCCAGTCTGTCCCTGGGAAGGAAGGTGCTGAAAACAAATTCCCTGGAACCTCTTTTTAAGGACCATACGCTCACACTCCAGAAAGAGTTAAAGCACATGCCCCCTGCACCTGGAGTATAGGCTGTTAGAACTACTGGGGGAAACAGCGCTGCATTATCTACTGAGGTCAAAGTAATTACGAACACTCCATGTAATTATCTCACTGATCACATAGTTCACTAGCATTTGGGTTGTTTACTCTTTTTTTTCTCTATTTATAAATAGTATTATGATAGAACTTGTGTTTAGCTTTTTACATATTTTAAGTTATTTCCTTAGAATTCACCCCTGGAGATGGAGTTTCTAGAGCCTAAAATAGTACCTTTCTAAGATTTTTTATCCAAAGCCTGTCTCTTTTCCAGAATCAGAGTTCAAGGAACTTAACAAGTCTGAACTGGCTCATCTTAGGTCATTTAGAATGCCGTAGCTCCTCCTAGAACAAGACAATAGATTTATGCTGGGTCCTTCTCTGTGGGCCTCTCATGGAGCATCCGTGCCGGGCTAACTTGCAGCCTTGAACCATTGCCAGCTTCCTTACCTGTGGGCTGGGAGCAACGAAGGGGGTTGTACAGTGTAAAAAATATATAGTTCCTCCCAGAGTTGGGTCAGAGTTGGTCTATTGCTCTCCCCAAACTATAGAGAGCAGGTATGTTTCCAGGGCATGGCTCTGCCAGGCGCCACTGGACTCCGACGACTATCAACTCAGGGGCCTTTCCCAGGCGCTCTCTACACCAAACCGCCACTCCAGTCCAATGATGCCCCTCAAGCTGAGTTCATGTCCCTTTCTCTACCTTCCCAGTGAGATGCATAGTTTGGGTGTACTTAGGTCATTCCGTCAGATTCCTTAAAGGAGCAGAGCTATTAGCTCATCTGTAAGTCTCTAAAAGCTTAGTGCAGCAATTCCAACAAAGTTGTGCAGTCCTCATTGGAAAATAAGAATATTAATGCCTATTGGGAAGAAATATGTGAGTATAAATGCATAAAATGTATTCAGTATAGTGTCTGCCCCATATCAGCCTGTCTACAGACCTGAGTGCCCTTCCTTCTTTTCCTCCTGAGGCTTATCTTTCACCCAAGTGCACACAGGACCAAAGAACAAAAGGGCAGAAGTGGTAAATATTCAGGAATCAAACAAATACTGTAGAAATCATGACTTCTAAGTGTATTTTTTTGGGCAGCAACATTTAGAGGATATAATTAGAGAGGCACTTATCCCAAACCTTGCATTCACTTGGACTGCCACCATGTCTGGGAATCTTTTTTATTTATTTATTTATATATTTTTAAAATATAGTTTATTGATTTTTTACAGAGAGGAAGAGAGAGTGATAGAGAATTAGAAAAATCTGTGAGAAAGAATCATCAATCAGCTGCCTCTTGCACACTCCCTTATGGGGATGTGGCCGCAACCAAGGTACAGGCCCTTGACTGGAATTGAACCTGGGACCTTTCAGTCCTCAGGCCGACGCTCTATCCATTGAGCCAAATTGGTTTTGGCACACCTGAGAATCTTACTGTTTGAGTCCTTCTTCTAAGCTAAAGAAGTCTGAATCATTTCCTTCCTCATAGTTTTGTCTAGGTTAGCGTTTTTCCAAATACACCTGGTATATTAGAATCACCTGATATATTAGGGCAAGCAAAGCTGGATGCTGTGACAAAGTCTGCAAATCTCAGTTGCTTAACCTCATAGAGATGTAGTTGTTGCTTATTTCATACTTCATTGTGCATCAGCAGGTTGTAAAGGGTGATCTTCCCATCCAGAGGCACAGATTCTTTCCACTTAGTGCCTCTGCAAGCATGCACAGCCTCAGAGCCTGGTGGATCCTCTGCATCCAGCTGACAGACAACAGGAGGAGAAAAGACAATGTAGAAGACTGAAGTAGCTTTAGAGCTAAAGCTAAAAGTGACATATATCACTTTTGCCTACATTCTATTGGTCAGGACTCAATTACACAGTCCTACACACCTGCTCTATGTAAAAGGAGAGGGAAACAATTTTGGTGATCTCATTGCATATCCTGGGATGCTTGTAAATATACAGATTTCAGTACACATGTTTGTAAATATACTTGTAAATATATATATTCAGTAGGTCTGGATATATCATATGATATGAGAGACATTATATATGTTCTCCAAATCATATATACACACTTTGAATGATTATAAAATCAGTATTTATTAGAATACAGTTCATTTTCAAAATTTAAAAGAATCTACAGAAATGAATAACTTATTTTGTCAATGCCTATTTTCAAATTGATGACTATCCTGCCACTGTTGACGATATGACGTAATGGAAATGCAAATATCAAGAATAATTTGGGGCCTGGCTGGTGTGGCCCAGTGGTTGAGCATTAAGCTATGAACCATGAGGTCACAGTTCAATTCCTAGTCAGGGTACATGCCCTGGATCCAGGCTCGATCAATAATTCTCTCTCATCATTGATGATGTTTTTATCTCTCCCTCTCCCTTTCTCTCTGAAATCTATAATAATATATATTTTTAAAAAGAATAATTTTGTTTGGTATATGTACATCCTCAATTCACCATCCATTGACAGTTTTGAACTATAAACTTTATCTTTTATGTATCCCCATAAAGAAGTCTAGTGGATAAATTTTCTTTGTTCAAAGCTTAGTCTGGCTTCACCCATTTTTTTAAATCAGTCAAACCTAAAAAGGAGTAAAAATTAAATGAGATATCAGCTATTAAAGTGTGTATGCATTTTTAAGGGATCACAGGATATTAAAAAAACATGTATACACACTTTGAATAATTATAAAGGCAGTATTTGTACTTCAACTGTGTTTTCAAACTTCCAATAACATTTTAGGATGAATTTTCTTTGTTCAAAGCTTAGTCTGGCTGAAAAGAAAGAAACATTAATTGAGCTATCAGCTGTTAAAGTCTATATACATGTTTTGGGGACACTATATGTATATATCTATATATATCTATCACTATACATACATACATACATACATACATACACACATATATATAATGCACTATATATGTAAGACACTATATATAACATACCATACACATACACAAACAAATAAAAGAGAAATATGCAAATTGACCATACCTCCACAACACTCACCAGCTAATCAGAAATTAGTATGTAAATTAACCCAACAAAGATGGCAGGTTAATTTACATATGCAGGCACAGAGCAAAGACTGACTGAAGACTGAAGACTGAAGAGGCTTGACTTCTCTGCTGCAGCCGGAGCCAAGAAACCTTAGGGCTTGGCTTCTCCCTTGAGGCCGGAGTGGAGAAGCCAAGCCTTGCTGCAGCCAGAGAAAAGAAGGTTCAAGGCTTGGCCTTTCCATTGCGGCCAGAGTGAAAGCTTGGATCCTGGGTTCCAGAGGAGAACCAGTGCCATAAGCCAGGGGAAGGAAGGCCTATTGCAAAAATCTTCATATAATGAGCCTCTAGTATATATATATAAAGACAGTGACTGTAATGATCAAAGGCTCGATTGAATACTAGAAGTCAGTCCTGCAGTCAGTGCTGGGTTGCTGTGGTGACCTAGCACTGACTGCTGAGGGGGCTGTGGATCAGGCCCGGAGAGAGGACAGAAGAGAGAAGCAGGGTCTGATCTGTAGCCTCCATGGCAGCTGCTGATCAGTCCCACCTCTGATCAGGACCAGAAATGCTGACTGGCATAGAAACCGACCAATCAGAACATAATCTGGGTGAACTGTGAAGGCAGAACCTAAGGTGGGGGCTGAGGAGGGGTTTTAAGGCAATTGGGGGCAAGATAAGGCCTTTAGGAGAGGGTCATTGGGGGCGAGATCAGGGTGACAGGGGAGGGCAGTTAGGGTCGATCAGGCAGGCAGAGGCAGTTGGAGGCGAGATCAGGCCAGCAGGGGAGAGCAGTTGGAGGAGTGATCTGGCAGGTAGACAGGTTAGGCACCAGCAGTCCCAGATTATGAGAGGGATGTCTGATTGGAGAGGGTGCAGGAGGATGGGCTGAGGGAACACCCCCCACCCAGTGCACGAATTTTGTGCACCAGGCCACTCTTATACATATATCTATATCTATATCTATATCTATATCTATATCTATATCTATATCTATATCTATATCTATATCTATATCTATATCTATATCTATCTATATCTATATCTATCTATCTATCTATCTATCTATCTATCTATCTATACATAGTCCTAAAAACATGTATATATAGCCCTAACCAGTTTGGCTCAGTGGATAGAGGATCAGTTTGGGGACTGAAGGGTCCCAGGTTCAATCCTGGTCAAGGGCATGTACCTTTGTTGCAGGCACATCCCCAGTGTGGAATGTGCAGGAGGCAGCTGATTGATGTTTCTCTCTCATCAATCTTTCTAACTCTCTATCCCTCTCGCTTCCTCTCTGTAAAAAAATCAATAAAATATATATATTTAAAAAATTGTATATACACACTTTGAATAATTATAAAGGCAGTCTTTATTAAAATACATTTAAAATTTAAAATTGAGTTATCAGCTATTTAAGTGTGTATACAGTTATGGGAAAATAAATATTACATATACACATATACATATACACATATTTGATACTACCCGGATCAACTGGTTAAGAATCTCTGGAACGTAGAAATGTGGAGTTTTAACAGATTTTTAATGAGCACTAAAACTGAAGCACTGGCCCAGAGATGGCTTTGGTGGTTCCTGTGCAGGATAATACCTCTTTCCCAAGGGCAACCCCATCATTGATCTTACCTCAGATACCAGGTTGAGTACCCAGAGTATTTCTACAAATCTTTCAGAAGCTACAACAACTGGAAAGGTTTCCCCTCAACATCCAGAGTGTAACATCCCATTAAGAGTATGGGTAATATGGCATTTGCCAGGTCCTTTCTCAGCAGTTTTATTCTTACTTGGGGGATGTTGTAGAGTTACACTTGGTGACACAACTAGGAACCAGCCTACACAACTCAAATTGATTTGCTTTGGGAACATTGTTAAGGTTACTGTTCAAGACATCACTTTATGGGGACACATGGAAGAAATTTCTCTTAGCTTTCAGTATCATACATAGTTGTTTTTCTATGAGAAATCAGTTTACATGTATCTTATGCTCTGAATCATGACATTTATTGTGTTTCTCCTTTGCATTGGCTGCTAGGAAGCTTGGAGCCAAAACTTTAGACCAATGGTTCTCAACCTTTCTAATGCCGTGACCTTTTAATACAGTTCCTCATGTGGTGGTGACCCCCAACCATAAAATTATTTTTGTTGCTACTTCATAACTGTAATTTTGCTACTGTTAATGAATTGTAATGTAAATATCTGTGTTTTCCGATGGTCTTAGGGGATCATGCTAGCAGTTCTCAACCTGAGAACAGCTGCTATAGAGCCTAAGATCTGTATTAAAAGGAACTGGATTAAAAGGTCACAGAATTAGAAAGGTTGAGAACCATTTTTAGCAAGTGTACAGAACTTAATCCCAGTTCTTTCTTATTTTTTATGTTAAACCCAAATATTCTCATTTACTTTTTTCTTATCTTGTTAAGTACCGTATTTTTCGGACCATAAGACGCACTTTTTCTTCACCAAATATGCAGTCCCCAGGGACACGGAAGGTCCTGGGGGACCCGCTGCCGCTCTGCAACTCGGACCATAAGACGCAGGCACTACTTCTATTCGGACCATAAGACGCAGGCACTTTTCCTCCCACTATTTGGTGAAGAAAAGGTGCGTCTTATGGTCCGAAAAATACTGTATATGTATTTGCATATGCTATTTGATATCTATTTTGAGTGAGCAGGTTGTGGAAATAGGTTCATAATTGTTATGATTTATGACAGAAACGTGAACAGAAATAGTGGTTCTTGATCTTTTGACCATGTTTTAACACAAGGGAAATGTTCCCCACAAATGATAGCTTGGTCACTCATTTAACCTCATGCCAGCAGAGTTTCTTCAGGGATCTCAGAATAGATTCACTAATTAAAAGTAGATGTACTGGCTCAAGATCACTCTGTCCCTGACCTAATTTCTTTTCCTGAGATGGAATCACCCTATGCAGGGCCCAGAAATAGTACAGAAGCTAACTACTATCAGGGAGCAGAGTTTTGAGTAAATAGCATTGGTGCTGATAAATCTTGCTCTGTCCAAATTTTCTCTAAATAATGTTTACATCAAATGGTGGAAAGAAAGCTAGATAAAATTGGGGTACCTTTAAGACATTATGTGACTATTATTTAGAGTGATCGCACATCATTTATAATGTTCATTGAGCATTTTGCCTAATTGCACCTGTCACTTTTTGCCCACACTGAATTTAATAAGTAATGGAAGAGATTGAGAGAAAGATATCCAAATATCCTTTCAATGAACTAAATTTATTTTTAATTAAATTTATTGGGGTCACTTTGATCTGCATGAACATATATGTTTCAGGTGTGGCTTTCTGTGTTACAAGATCTGTATAATGGGCTCTCCATCCAAAGTAATTAACTAAAATTGAGCAACTGTTTATGTTCCAGGCACTGTGCTAGTGGCTTTCACGTGTTATTTCCATTTCATACACACACACACACACACACACACACACACACACACACACACCACGAAGTAAGCACACTCTGGGTGGGAGGTATTAAAAGGGTGTGGTCGCATTTCTTTCAGCAGGCCCTGACAATGGTCATTGCTTTGAGGGAGGGTGCCTCAAGAGCCATGGCCTTTACCTTCAGCACCAAGGCCAGCGCACCCGATTTGTCTAGGGTCCCGGAGCCTTCCTCCTTTGGATACTTTCAGGCCTATAACTGCAATAAAGAAATGTTCTTTGTAAATGAAACACACCTTCCTAATTCTTAAAATGCATTTTATAGAGTACTTTTCATGGCGTGGTCTCTGGTATGAGCAGGAAAATTTTCTGACAAGAGATGAAAATGGCCAATTTATTGGATCCCTGCTCCCTTTGAACACACACACACACACACACACACACACACACACACACACTGCCAGATGGGCTATATGTTGGTTGAGTTCCGCTAATATCATTCTCAGCACCTCTTTGAGCGAGGAAGCTGTTGGGAAGAGTGTTCCTTGTCTCCTGTCCAGACAAGGAGGCAGTCGCCTGTGCACGGACTGGAAAGGGAGGCGGGAGAGGTGCTCAAGGCTCTAAACTCTGGTTCTCTAGTGTTTGTTCTTCTAATCAATAGCTTTGTAATCCCTGGGTTTTGTATGTAATGTTTTTCATGCCATGGATGAGGAAATCGAGAGGTTAAGCTACTTGTCCAAAAGAAAATAGTGAGTCAGTGACGAAGGCAAACGCAAAACGTAGATATCCATCCTCTCTTTTTGCTGGTTTTGCCTCAGTAAGATGCAGTACCTATATTTGCCCAACTGTCTCCAGGATCCACAGCTTTGTACCCCTCCGTCCGGCCCAGGGATCTGAAAACCAAAAGAGTAGAAAATCGGAAATTAAGAAAGAGACAGCGGGTGGCTGCCGCTTCCTTTTTAAGACGCTAAAATCCCCTCTGTTCTTTCTCGGCGTGCGCCCCTGGCCTGCAGCGCGGTTCCTGGCCTCGCCAGGGTTCCGCACAATCTGGGCGCCTCCAGCTGCCCTTTCTCCTCCTAGAGTCTCCAGCCGCCGCAGAGCGCAGCGCCAAAGTGGGGGCGAGGGGTGACGCCCGTACGGACGCTGCTGCGGGCGCCGCCCGGGGGGCACTGCCCCGCGCGCTGCTTCCTCTCGCCCAGCCGGAGCGCTGCGGGTTCCCGAGCGCAGCGGGCGGCACCGAGGCCGGTGGGCAGCCGGGGAGCCGCGGGGCCGGTGCAGAGCGCGGGGCGATGGCTGCCCCCTCCCTCCCGTCCCTGCCAGCTCCCCTCCGCGTTAGCATCAGTGCCAGGGGGAAGCTCGGGTCTTTCCTCAACCCCTCCCCAAGCCCACCCGGGCCAGTTTCCATCTGATTAGAATGACAGTAGCTCTCAAGTCATTCATTAGGAGGGAGAAATTTTAGGCTTAAAAGGAAAACAGGGTCCCACTGTAATTGTGAGTTGTAATAAATGCAAACTTCTGGTGCCGTCCACCGCAGTATGGAAGACAGTAAAAAATATGTCTCGTCCAAACGCACCCCCTCCCCAAGCCCATTGTGAAAGTCAAATCTCGAACAAAGGGGGCGCGTGAATATTCAACACCGAGTCTTTCAGTCGTATTTTCCGGAATCCCGGAGCCGCCCCCCCTTCCCCCTTTTAAATCGGCGAATACCTGTTTACGTTTTTAAAAAGCACATGGAAATCGCCCGCGAGCGACCATATAATTTGATTTGCCAGGCAATCTGCAGAGCGATCGCACATCATTTATAATGTTCATTGAGCATTTTGCCTAATTGTGTCTGTCTCTGAAAGGGCGGCGCACCCCCTCCCGACCGCGGGCGGCACAAGTGGCGACATTCCCATGGAGCGGCCGCGCCGCAGCTTGCCGCATTCAGCCCGGGCGGCCGGCCGGCCGCGCTCCCCTCCCGGGCGCCCGGGCGCCTGCCGCTAATAGCTCGGGGCTCAGGTACGGGCGGGCGCCGCGTTGGGCTCCATTCAATTCACAACCGGCCGCGCCTGCAGGTGTCGCCTTTTGAAACCGCCATCCGGCGGGCCGCTGTTCGCTTCTCGCTGCGCGCCGGGTTTTGTAGGAGGCGCAAGAATGGGGCCGATTATTCCCGTGCCCACAGGCCGCCCCCCGCACGCCCCTCTCACTCCCGGCGAGCGAAAGGCCCCCCTCGGCCAAAAGAGGCGTCCGATTAGTTCTGGGGCCGCGGAGAGCCGGAGGGGCCGACAAAGCCCGGCTCCCCAGGTAACCCCCTTCCCCGCAGCCCCGGGAGGGGGCGCGCGGAGCCGGAGCGCAGGCCTCCGGCCCTCGGTTTCCTCCGGCGCCGCGGTCCCTCCGCCGCCCACGGGCTCTCCGATGCGCCGCCGGCTCGCCGGTGAGTGAGGCTCGGGTGACCTCGGTCGCCGGCGCCCATGATCCCGGGCCGCGGCCGGGGGCCTTCTCGGCTTTCTTTCCTCATTGCCAGACTAGCCGGGCAGATGGAAGCAAAGTTGGGAAGAAAAAAAAAAGTGCGTAACGGTCTGGTTTGCGCGGGTTCTCTCCCTTACGGAACATTCTGCCCTCCCCCCATTTAGGGGACACCTTGGGACAATGTTTAGGGGGAACAATGAGGACTCTTCACCCCCCTCCCAGTCTTAGGATCGCGTGCTCTGAGCTCGTGGCCTAGAAGCTGGCATGGGATGGACCGGAGCTGCCTCGCCACCCTGGCCGGTGACAACCCCTTCGCGGCCGATCGCGTGGACCCGGGTCTCATACACTGGGCCACCTGAGCCTCACCTGCAACTCCCCTCCCCAAACCCCCGGTTCTCGGCCCTCCAAGGGCTTCGAGCGCCGAGCTGGGCCTCCCTGGAGCCGGGAAGGCGCCTCCTCGGGACCGGCCTCGGGCTTCGGACTGCCCCAGGGGCAGAGGAGGGGCGCGGCGTTGTCCGGGCCAGGGCCCGCGTCCTACTTTCGGGAGCCGAGTCGGGCGTCGGCCAAGGGAGGTGGGACCCCCTTCCGCCTTATCGTTTGATTTCCCAGAACCTACGAGGACACACGCACCCTTTTCTCCCCGCTCGCTGCTCCCCGGGAGCTGCGGGGCGGGCGGAGGCGGCGGGCGGGGGAGGCCCGGTGGTCTCCCTCCCCGCACCCGCCCGCCCCGCCCCGCCCCGGCCCGCCCCGCCCGCCGGGCTGGGGCACAAGTGTTGGGATTCCCACGGATCGGCGTGCTCCGCGGCTGGAGGCCCGGGCACCCGGGGCCCAGGAGACGTGGCGGACACAGAGGGGTTTGTAGACACGGTGACCTCCGCGCTCCCGATCTGAAAGAGCCTGAATGGATCCGTTTATGGTGCATTACCAGTCAAGGGCTCAGGTACCAGCGCCTTGTGTCGGGAAGGCCCGGCGGCGGCCGCCCGTGCTGCAGGTGTCAACTAGACAAACGCCCCGGGAGGGAGGGGGGCCGCGTGCAGGGGACAAAGGAGGGTGTTCAGTCGCCGCTGCCACTCGCCTTGTTTCGCTCTTTCTCCTCTGCTGCCAGAGCAGCCAGCCTAGGGTGCAGGCCCAGGTCGTGGGGGTGAGCAGAGAAAGAAGCGGGGCGCGGGGGGGGGGGGGAGGACAGGGGGAAAGAGGGGGGGAGGAGCGGGGTGTCCCAGGGAACTACAGTATATGCTTTACAGATTTCATTTGAAGGGGAGGCTTTGGGCCTCTGCACAGCCCAACCCAGTTTCAAGGGTGAGAGCAGAGGGAGGTCACCGGAGGCTAGAACTTCCTAGTGGAGTCGGGTGCCTTGGGGGGGGGGGGGGGGAGAGAAGAGGCATTTTGCTTGGGCCCTCAGAGGCTTGCCTGGATTTATAACTTGAACTTGCCCCCTGGGACTGAGTCTGAGTGGTTTAACAAATGTTCTTGGTTAAAGCAGCGGCCCTCTCCTCGCTGGTGGGAGTCACTCCGTGCCCAGAAGAAACCAAAGAAGGCGCCATACCCTCAATAGGTCACTTCCCAGGGCCCCTGTGCTCCCAAAGGTTTCACAGCTCCTCTCCCCCCCCCCCCCAAGTTGACTTCTATAAAGCAAAACCTCAAAATGCCTTTCCCTTTGTGTAAAGATTATTACTTCCTAGGTGAGTCCTCAAAAGCCTTCACAAAGCCCACCCCCCCCAAAAAAAAATACTGGGGGTGGGGGTAGGGGTAGCGCACAAAAAATAATGCCATTATATCAAGACAAATTTTTTAAAGTGGTGTTTAATGATTTTCAGGGCCAACATATAAAAGGGGGGTATGCAGATGGAAATTTTATGTGTGTCTAAAGGAAAGTACTCCCAGAGGTTTTGGAGGCTGTCTGACTTGTTTCCTTATCTCATAATACCTGGAAATTTCGTTTCCATCTTTACTTTTATATGAGTCATCTATTATTAGAATTAGCTTTTGATTTAGTAAAACTGAGTGATTTTCTTAAAGTAACAAGGAAGGTGAGGAAACAATGGTGAGTAGGATGAAGATGGGTACATTTCTGAAAAGAATAGTTTGAAAGTAAAATAAAAAAAAGAGAGAGAATAGATATATTCCTTATAAGGAAAGAAAGGCTTTCTCATCTTTAAAAAAAATCATCCCTGCTCTCTCTATCATTTCCAACTAAATAAGTTTCCCAAAATAGCTGTCTCTATTTTTTTTTCACTTTTATTCAGGTTTCAGCACACTGCATTCTGGCCCATACTCTCACAGTGAAACTCTCTTGTCATTGTTACCAATAACTTCCATGTCCCCAAATATAAGGACAATTTCCATGACTTAGCTTGCCTAAAACTGGCTCACTGTTCATCCTGACACCAAGATCAGAATCCTTGCTACCATCTATTTCTTTCAATTCTCCAAGCTCCATATGTAGTAAGTCACCAAGACCTGGCAATTCTCTCCAAAATACCTCTCCAATCTGCTGAACCTCCACCCAGTTCAGGCCTTCATTGTCTCTCAGCTGTTCTACTGCTATAGCTTTCTGATTGGTCTCCCTGCCTGTCATCCCGCTTTGCTTCAGTCCATTCTCCGTACTGCCACCTCAGTATTCTTTCTAAATAGCAAACTTGGTTATGCAACCCTTCACTGGCTCTCCATTCCATGATCAATTATTTATGTATTGTAAGCATATGCCATGGTAGTGCAACTGTACTAATCACTCACATGCATTATAAAAATGTGTAAGACATACAAATTTTTAAAGGAATGAGACAAAATATAGATGATAGTTCTCACATTTTCTTCTCATACCCCAATTCATCTTCGTATCCATTCTGGAAATGATTGCTCTATATTATGTCAAATGCCTTAATGCAGTTTATAAGGTCTTCTTGATCTAGATCCTTTCCACATTCCCATTCTAATCATTTCTCTTTACTTCATCTTTCATAAAGTTATTTTATTTCTTTTTAAATATATTTTATTGATTTTTATAGAGAGTCAGAAACATCAATGAGAGAGAGACATCCATGAGCTACTTCCTGCGCACCCCCTACTGGGGATGTGCCCGCAACCAAGGTACATGCCCTTGATCAGAATCAAACCTGGGACCTTTCAGTCCTCAGGCTGATGCTCTATCCACTGAGCCAAACTGGTTAGGGCTATTTTATTTCTTGAAATGCCATGATAATCATTCTGTTTATTTCAACCTTTTCTCTCCATTATCACTTATTGGCTAGCTCCAGTGGCTTGACCTACCAGCAACCACAACATGGGTGCCTACTTATGATAGAAGCTTTTCAGATTAATTATTATTTTTTTCAGTTTTAAAAAGTTGATGTATAATTGACATACAATATCTTATTAGTTCCAGGTGTATGTCATAGTGATTCGATATTTATATATATTATACTAAAGGCCCAATGCACCAAATTCCTGCAAGAGTAGGCCTTCCTTCCCCCAGCTGCTGGCACCCGGGAACCAGGACCTGGGCTTCCCTTGTAGAGGAAGGCCCCACTCACCCACCACAGCCCACTGGCCCGTGACCTGGGCCTCCCTTGGTGGGCGATAGTGGGGCAATGGCCAGGCCCCCTGACCAATTGCATTGCACCTGTCTTGGCTGGCCTGGCCCCAGTGGGTGTCATAGCGTGGTCCCGGATGGCCATATGGATGGTTGTTCCTCTGTTCAGCTGTTTGGTTGATTTGCATATTATGCTTTTATTATATGGAATGATCCCCACAATAAGTCTAATTACCACCTATCACCATAAAAAGTTATTACAATATTATTGGCTATATTCCCTTTGTGAGCTAGTATGTCCCTATAACTTATTTATTTTATAATTGGGAGTTTCTTGATTCTCTTCATCTATTTCACCACCACCCCCAATCCCTCCCTTCTCTGGTAACCACCAGTTCCTGTCCTATATCTATGAGTCTGTTTCTGTTTTGTTTTGTGTGTTCATTTATTTTGGCTTTTAGATTCCACATGTAAGTGAAATCATATGGTATTTATCTTCCTTTGTTGGACTTAATTTCACCTAGCATAATATTCTCTATGTCTATTCACTTTGTTGCAAATGGCAAGATTTCCCTCTTTTTTATGAGGGAATGTTTTATTACATCTTTATCCATTCATCTATCAATGAACACTTAAGTTGCTTCCATTCTTGGCTATTATAAATAATGCTGCAATCAGCAATATATGTCTTCTATTTAATTTTTTTTTCAGGTAAATCCCAGAAGTGGAATTTCTGGATTGTAGGATAATTTTATTTTTATTTTTTAAAGGAACCTCCATACTATTTTCCATGGTGGCTGCACCATGTTACATTCCCATCAACAGTATATGAGTTCTCTTTTCCCCATATCCTCATTAATACTTGGTTTTTATTGTCTTTTTATAATAGTCAGACTTGAATGTAAAACCTGAAACTGCAAAACTCCTAAAAGAAAACATAGGCAGTAATCTTTTTGACATCAGTCTTAGTGATATTTGGGGTAACTAGTCTCCTCAGGCAAGATAAACAAAATAAAAAATAAATTAAGTGATTGTATCAAACTAGAAAGCTTTTGCATAGCAAAAGAAACCAACAACAAAATGATAATGGAACCTACTTAATAGCAGAAGATAGTTTCAAATAATATAAGTTTGATAGCCCTAGCTGATTTGGTTGCCCTAGCTGGTTTGGTTCAGTGGATAGAGCCTTGGCCTGTGGACTGAAAGGTCCCAGGTTCAATTCCAGTCAAGGGCACATGCCTGGGGTGTGGGCTCAACCCCCAGTAGGGGGCATTCAGGAGGCAGCCAGTCAACGATTCTCTCTCACATTGATGTTTCTATCTCTCTCTCCCTCTCCCTTCCTCTCTGAAATCAATAAAAATTATATATATCAAAATATATTTGATAAGGGGTTAATATCCAACATATATAAAGAACTTCCAGAACTTAATATCAAAAACCTGATTTAAAATGGGCAGAGGACTTGAATAGATATTTTTAGCAGGCATATGAAAAGATGCTTAACATCAGTAATCACCAGGGAAATGCAAATCAAGCCACAGGTTAATTCTTATTTGTAAAGCACCCAGAAAGCATAATCTGATCCTTCTGCACCTTTCTTTCAGTCTACCTAAACCTACCCAGCCACTTAAGTTTCCCTTAAGTCCTGGGGACTTCTAAGACCAATGACAACAAAAATCCCTCAGATCATTTTGATCAGAATGGCGGAATATCATAAAATGGATGATGTGTTTACAGCTTTGGTTCCACCTAGGCTATCCCTTAACACTCTTAGGAGTCTCTGTATATATTCCTGACTCCATCTTGAATTTTCACAATGGGTCTATCCAGCCGTGGGCAAACTACGGCCCGTGGGCCGGATCAGGCCCGTTTGGCTGTTCTATCCGGCCCGTGGAGCCAAAAGAGCGGAGTGTTCTCTTGCTCTCCCCTCCGCTCCTTCACCAGCAGCCCAAGATGAGAGTGCCAGGATAGTCAGGTTGCTTTTGTTCCGGCCCTCCGGTCCCATTGTGGCCCTGGAGTCAAAAAGTTTGCCCACCCCTGGCTCAGGCCTGGTAGATTCCAAGTTTCTAAAAATAAAAAATAAATACAAGGATCAGGAGCATATGAGAAAACAAGAGGATGTGTGAGTTATCTGCCATTGAGTCAGCTCCTACTCCTGAAGATCCTACGAATGAGTGATGTTCACAGTGTCCTGTCCTCGGCAGCTCTGCTCAGCTCCTGGAGATGCATGCCTGTGGCTTCTGTTATGGAGTCAATCCGACTCATATTTGGCGTTTCTCTTGTTCTGCTGCCTTCTATTTTTCTCAACATTATTTTCTTTTCCAAAGAACCCTGACTCTTCATGATGTGCCTGAAGTAGGGTACCTTCAGTTTTGTCATTTTGCCTCCAGTGATGTTTGAGGCTTCATTTGCTCTAGAACTTCCTTGTTCATCTTTCTGGTGGTTCCGGGTATCCATAAAGCTCTTCTCCAACTCCAAATTTCAAATAAATCGGTCCCCCCACCCCCATCAGCCTACTTCACTGTCCAACATTCACATCAATGCATAGTAATTGGAAATATGAGTGTGTGGATGATTTTAGAGATGCAGGAGGTATGATCTGAACTGTGAAGTTCCAGGACTGAGTGGTGCTCTAGTGACAATAAAATTATCTGATGGTAAATTCATGTCACATCTTTGGTCTTGGTGATCTTTCCTAATTCTTCCATGGCTGCTCTTCTGAGTCTCCTGATTTCTTGGCTCCATTTGAATTGATGACTGAACCAAGGTAAGCAAAATCATTAACAATTTCAGTGTCTTCATTGTCCATGTTAAAATTGTGTATTTCTTCTGTAGTCATGATTTATGTCTTCTTGATGTTCAGGTCAATCCTGCTTTGACACTTTCTTCTTTCAATGTCATCAGAAGTTGTTTCAAATCAGTGCTACTTTCAGCCAGTCAGATGGTGTCATCTGCATATCTTAAGTTACTGACATTTTTCCACCCTGAGGCAAATACAGGGAAATGGGCTTCCAAGGCTGGCAAAGGCTAAATGAAGGTAAGATTCAAGGGGCATAAGGAAATTTCTGATTACCCTCAAAATGCTTTCAAAAGACTGCAATAAGGCCACACACGCCACATTAAAATATTCATCCCTGTGGTTTATGGCTCTACCTTTCAAGGGCACTAATAAAATGCCAGAGAGAGGACAATTTGGTTGCTATGTGCTGCTCACACCTTAGTGGAGCAGATGTTTTCCTTTATGGCCTCTAGCTGAGACCAATGGCCCTGAAGTAATCAGCTTTTAAAGAGGGCAAAAAGGATAATTTGGAGCACTGGGCATTCTTTGAGGACACGGGTCTTGGTGGGGCATATATGTGGTCATCATGAGGCCACTGCATGGCTGAGATGGGGATGGGGAGAGGAGGCAGATGTTTGAATTTGAATTCAGATTTTTATGAGTCAAATATCCATGTTTTTCCATTCTCCACTCTTTCATACTTCAAAAAAAATTTTTTTTCACTTTCAAACCCTTCCCCTTGATTCCCCCCCCCTCATTTTACTTCATTTCCTATTTTCTTTGCTTCCCTTTTCCTCCCTGCTATGTAATCTTTTCACCTGAAGCCAAACATGTGTATTTTGAGAGTCATTTGGAACATTGTTTCTCAAACTTGTCTTTTAATGTAGGTATATATTTATAAGTGTGTATATACTTAGATATAAGTTTTTACTCTTTCATAGGAAAAAAAAAAAGCAACAACCAATAAAAGCTTTTATAGGACTTCCATCTCAGTTTAAATGATTATTAATATAAAATTGTTTGACTATTTACAAATAAAAAGTTGGTATAAATTCTAAATGTGTGTTGTTCTTAAATAGCTACAGAACCAACAAATGAAAAAAAATAAATCTATAAATCAGTGAAATTCAAATGAAACTTAATTTAATGTGAGAGACAATATGACTGTTGTAATGACATTTGTCACTTGTGGATTTGACATGATGGTGGTTCCTCGCTGCAGTCCACTGTGAGGATGCTGTTCCCCTCCACGAACTCTCCAGGTTAACTAACCTATCATGATAACCTTGATTCTCTAGCTTATTGGTCTTTTCTTGGCACAGCCATAGTATCAGTGACTTTTCTTTAGTGTGCAGCAATTAAAACAGCCTGTTTGGCATCACCATAATCATAAACACAGATGTAAACTCAGATTCAGGCTTTAAGTTCAAAGACAGGGCCAGTTTATAAGGTGGTTGACCAGATGTACCAAAACATACTCGCACTTTGTTGTCGTAGTGTTTTTAAGATTATCATCTAAACAAGGTCCCAAAATTAGGGGGAAAAGAGTCATAATTAACTTGTGAAGCCCCGATTTAAGAAATAGGGAAAATCAGAGGTCCATGAACAAGAGTGATCCAAGATAGGCCCTCATCAGGAGCATCACACTCCCGGGCATGGACACTCCCTCTGTTATGAAGGGGGAAAGGGCCATAAATACACTCTATTGACTTCTGAAGCACGCCCAGATTGTATCAGCTAACAGGCCCCGCTTATTTTCCTTCCAGCTGAGGAAAGACCTCTGGCTTCTCTGCAAGTGCGAATGGAAGAGTAAGGAGAAAGCAGACTGCTACCCAACTCCTGGCACAGAGCAACTAGGTAACATGCCCAAACAGCTGGTCAGTAGCAGTGCCGCGGGGCTCCAGGCTGGCAGGCTCCAGGGCCCACATGCCTGAGCTCTGTGCTACCCAGCCTCTCTGGCTGGATGCCTGGGGACTGCAGCAGAAAGTGAGGTGCTGCTTCCCATTAGACAAAAATACACTCAAATCTCTAAGTGGGGTCTTGGGTGCACAACCTGAGGCATGGTGGGGTACGTGCAGGTGCTTATTTTGTGCACTGCACAAGCATGAAAGCTGCATTTGCAGGCAGCTTTCCCAAATGACTGGTTTTCCTTGTTTAACACAAGACACTGCCCTGCTTGAACCAGGCATGGTCTGGCATCAACTTCTTCAAGCACAGGTTAACCCAGCTAGAGATGAGCTTTTGTTCTACTAGACAGAATTTTATGAGAACAACAATAAAAGTGTCACTGCAATACCCCAACATCTACAGAACCACTGATATGAGTGAAAACTATTATTATTCATAGGAGGTTGAAAAAATTCTGAAGGCATCAAAATCCTGCCCTGCCAAGCAAGGATACAATCCCTAACTGCCCTCCCCTGCTGGCCTAGTAGTCTCAGTGTCCTTTTCTCTTTCCTTCTAGTTTTAGAATTTCCACTCAGCCAGCTTTCCAGTGGTTCTGGACGATGTCCACTGTGTCTTCCAGTTGCAGTTTTGAAATTATTGTGCGAGGTAGCAGTATAGGTGTTTACCTATTCTGCCATCTTGGTTTCTACAAGAAATATATTTTTAAAAAATGAACCATAATTTGTGTAGGGCCGTACAGACAGACATAAAGACAGAAAACACATGTAGCTTTGAAAAAAAATTAAACAGAAAAAAGCCCCCAATTCATGTTTGTATTAATTTTTTTTTTTATTTCACTGTTCACTGTGGAGGCCAAGACCCAGAAGTCTGGTAATAATGAATTGTAGTGTTTACATTACTGAAGGTCAAACACCTTTTGAAATAACAAAATTGAAAGGTAAAGCTCAGAAGCTTTGCTATTCACCAAATAAACCTTGGCAGAAAACCATTTATTTGGATAATTTTATCAGCATTACAGTGTTTCTCCCTCAAAAGATTAATATTTAACAACAGGAAATATACAGGCAAGAAGGTAGGTGTTCGATACTTGGATTTCCTTTGTTTCATGGCAACCATATGCTTCCTGCCCTTGTTCCAAGATGGGACATGGTCCAGTTTTGTGTACTAGACTGAGTAGCCTCAGAGTGAGGAGTGTCTAATGGGAAACCCTGGAAAGTGATGCCAACATCTCCACCACCTTGGGCTGGAAATCCACTTATTTCAATTCGTGGCTCCCATGGTGCCAGCTGTATCACTCCAGGAGTTATTTGGCCTTTCTGAATCCTACTATTTGCAAACAATAAAAATATGCCCAGGTAACCTCATAAAGAAGCAAACAAGCCAATCCATGCGAAAATCGTATTTAATCATCTATATTAAATGTAGAGACAAAAGAGGGACGGAAGGATGCTATGTAACACATATGAGGTAAGGAACCACCCAAATCTGGTGTTAACTATGATTCTTTCTCTTATTTGGCTGTGCAGCCCTGAATTTAAGGCCGAATCTCATTAATTCACTGATGGAAGTAAGGTACCCTTCAGCTTGCAGAATTATGAGGTTGAATGATAAGCATGTGTGAGAGTCCTCGAAAATGCTCATTCCCATCTCTTCTAATGTTAGCCTTATTCCTTGAACCTGTCCTAGGATAGAATAAACAGAAGACCTTCAAACCAAATGAAGGAGCTCAGACTAGTGGAAAGAAGAGTAGGAGGGAAACAAAGAAAACCAGAGAGAGATCGGCATGGCATCTGAGGACTTGAAAAGCCAATTATTGACTAAATAAATACCTCAGGAGAATGGAGGGTAGGTGGTAAAAGGGAGGTCTTTGAAGCTGAGTCAAGGAGGTTGGCATCTTCTAGGCGAGTCATTTCCAAGATGGCATAAAATGACACATGATTACAGTAGGCCTTCGGAGTAAAAAAAAAATCCATAATCTGTCTGTATAGTATGACTTTTGGAACCAGAGAATGTCCTGTAACCCCATCTTTAATGTTGCACACTTTGGCTTGAGCATGGTTCCTTCCTCAGCACATCAGGAGATGCAGCCAGGACACTGGAAGTCGGGGCTGGAGACCAGGAAGATGGTGCTTGGTAATCTGGGCCAGTTTACAACAGGGCCTGTCCTAACTACACTGCATATTAATATAAATACATGTTTTATGAGTGAGTGGAAGCAGCACCGGTATCCACTCTCAGCAGCCAGTGGAACTGGCACAGAGCTGAAGTGGATGGGGACTGATGGCAGCCTGCTGTGTGACCTTAAGAAAGTCACTGAGAGATCTTCCAGCATTAACACGTGATTCTAGTTTTCAAATCCTTTCCTATTGCTGCAGGGATAAAGAGTGTGTTGATGAGGGCACCCAAGGGCGGAGAAGAAAGATTTCACAGAACAAGGGAGGTAGGGAGGGAGAATAGCAAAGGAAGGGGAAGTGGACACAGAAGAGGACAAACCAGATAGATACCTGGTATCACCTCTGGGTTATGAGTGGGGAAGGGGGCATATAGGGTTAGGGGGAATTGATCTGAACCCATTTTTAGGTTGGGAGAGAGACTGTGAGTCACATCCACAAGTACCTGCTTGTAGGCACTAAGCGAGGTGTGGGATTCTTTGGGGATACCTCATTCCAGTGGCATTTGGGCTCCAGCAGGGGGGACTCAGCCGGGCACTGAGCACTATGGGGAGTAACAGGAGAAGCTAGAGGAGGAGGAGAGCCTGGATCCTGCACTCTGTGGGCTCCGCCCTAAACTCATCCTGGGAAGGAGCCAGGGACCTGTGTTCCAAGCCTCCAGTCACTGTTCCTAGAAGCTGGGAAAAGAGTTTTGAAATGTATAACGGGAAACAGATGGACAAGTATTCAGGTCCTTGAGACGGATGGGAAGGGAGGGAGTCAGAGGGAGAGAGAAAAAAAAGGCCCAAGGAGAGAAAGGGGGTGCGGCAAGGTTTTCTGGATGCCCAGTGGCCCTTTACAGAAGTTCTCTGGGAACTGAGCCCTCAAAGATGGCAGAGGCTTCGGAGCAGCCCTAAAGGTGTGGCGGGAGTCTACTGGGTCCAGCACTGAGTTCCTTTCAAAAGACTTGAAAGTATCTTGAGGCTTCAGCAGAATTTGGCACTAATAAGAACCAAGTACCCTTGCAACTGCCTGGGGGATGATGCTGTTTTATAATGAGGCAAAGGTTCTTTATAAGGTTAAGGGACACTTCTCCTGAAGATGAATTGTAGAGAGACTTGAAGCTGTGTCCTGCTCTCCATGAAACACCTTTTGATCTTGTCCCTCTCCACATGCCCTCACTGCCCTGAGGACCCAGGGAGTAAAGAAGGTGGGGATGGAACGGGAATGCCGGTGTCCAGCCCTCTCCTCACCCAGCCTGTTGCCTCAGGAGGCAGAGGGCCTCTGTCCACATTGTTAGCTTCAGTGACTCGGAGAAAACGTCCTTTCTTAGTGATGAAGTCTCTCTTCTTTTTATTGAAGAGCAATCTTGTCTTACTTAAGGACATAATGTGTGCGCTTGTGTGCCCACACTAGTACCCCAGTACCAGCAAGTGTAGGCCTAGCCCTCACTAGGGACCACCAGTCTGCAACCCTCTATAAGTCAGTGGTTCTCAAACTTTTTAACAATTCCTTTAATACAATTCCTTTAATACAACTTTAATTCAACCCTTTAATACAATTCCTCATGTTGTGGTGACCTCCAACTATAAAATTATTTTTGTTGCTACTTAATAACTGTAATTTTGCTACTGTTAATGAGTCATAATGTAAATATCTGTGTCTTTGAGTTGAGAACCACTGCTCTAAGGGGAAAATGGTGGGGGTAGGAAGGGAAAGGGTGAGGAGGGCTGACTGCACAAGTGACTATCTTCTTTTTCCTCCTACCCCATGCTCATCTCAGTCCAGGAGCTGCCGAGAACATCCATGCTAGCCTCATAGGACAGTAAGGTTCCCCTCCACAGCTGATTTCCCATTAGCTCACCGGGGTGCCCAAATACATTTATGTACTCTTCCACAAACTCATCGAGCACACGTAAGATGGTTTTCATTGGGATCTGACTTAAAATCACATGAGGTAAAAATACACTTGCTGACTCCCATGTCCCCCAGCCTCCCCGCCCCCCCCCCAACATATCCATGACACAAACACACTTTCTGCAGAGCCACCTAGATGTACTAGAAATAGGGCTTGAAGAGAAACGTTATAGGCTGGGATCCAGTCTTTCATTGAATGGTTATCCATATTTTGGATACGGTGTTGAAGTCTGGTCATTTGTCACCCTCCCAAGTGATTAGGTTGACGCAAGGCCATGTTTCCACGTGGCTTTAATCTAACCATTTGAGGGAAGGCCTTCACAAAGTAAAGAGAATGGGATGTCCACCACCATCTGGTTACACCCCCAGTTTTGATCCTCCACCCACAACAGCTTCCCTCTTTTTGAGAGGAGAAAGATAAATCTAAATGCAGGATGTTGCAGTTGGGGCTCTCACACGGGGAGCCTGTCCACATTTGCATCATTTTAAGAACAATCGCCTCCTAGAAAGGGGCGGGGCTAAGAAGCTAACACCTGACAGGATATTCGGAAATTGTCTGAGGTTCTTGACTCTGCCTCCTATCTGCTGCAAATTGGGTAATCTCAGATCTTCTACCCATCTTTTGCCCTTAACATTTTGATCTCAGAGTTCAGGTAAATACAATGCAATGTCTAAAACCCAAGAAATTTGTTTAAATCTTAGTCCTTAAGAGGCATCGACCTGGATGTTGAGTTGAGAAGCCTCTGGTGGGACAAGGCTCTGGAAAAGGAAAAGGAAGTGACTGACCGGGAAGACGACGCCTCAGTCCGCTACTGAGAGAACCCGCGCCATGGCGCCACCGGCTGCACCTAACTGCGGTGGAAGCTGAGCTTGGCTTTTACCAGGACTTGCCCCGACCTTGGTACTGTTTCTTTGTTACTCTTAAACTGAGGAATTCGTGCTGCATCGCAGTTTGTGATGAAGTGTGTCGTGGGGCAGAGTGCATACGGTTGTTGTTTTTAAAGGCAAAAAAAATATATAAAAAATAAAAATTCAAGGATGGTCCTGGTAGTCAGTCAGAAAGGTGAGAAATTCAGGTTTACACTCCGTCCTTCAACGTCCCGCCCTCCCTCCGGGCAGCTCCGGAGAAGACAATTCAATTAACTCCTTTTGTACCAAGTTTTATTGATAACAACCACTAGAATATCAATTTGTTTTCCAAAGAAACGTGCCCCACTGAGCTGCCTTGCGAGGCAACCCCTCCTGCGTCCCCATTTATTTTCCCGGGCCGCGTAAGGGAGGCGAGGGGAGGCCAACCCAGAGAGGCCGTCGCTGGGGACGGATACCCATCACAGTTGGGCTTCGGTGCTGGCGCCAAGCCTCGCGCCTCTGGACCCCGCACAGCGTCTCCCCTCTGCTGCAAATCGGGTAACCTCAGAGCTTCTACTCTTATAAATCCTTTGCCCTTAACTTTTTGCCTTCGAAACCCACTGGCACACACCGCGCCAACTTTACAAGAGTCCTTGAAAGGTTCGGAGATGAGTTGGAACCCGGTGGGAGGCCAGCGCGCCCCGGACCTGGTGATGGCTAAATGCACCAACTCCGACACCCCAGGCTGCAGGCAGTTCCTGCGCTCACCTCCGAGGAGGAGCGAGCTCCGCGCGCCACCTGTTCCCGCCGCCTGAGCCGTCGGTGTCTGCGCGCATCCTTAGGACTTTTTGTAGCTCTGCCGCTACCCCAGCCCCGGGGCAAAGTGTGTGTGTGGTGGTGGTGGTGGTGGTGGGGGGGAGCTCTGTGCAGCGCGCGTGTGAACAGGCGGCGGACGCTGCAGGCTGCAGGTGCCTCGGAGCGGTGCGCCCCGCAGGTACTAGCCGCAGGAGAGGGCTGGGCGGAGCGGGCGGAGCCCCGGGCAACGTAGACCCCGCCTCCTCCCCACCTCGGGAGCTCCCAACCCCAGGAGAGGCCTTCCGGCCCCCCTCCCCGCCGGCGCGGTGATTGGCTGGCGCCGCGGGGCCCTGGCACGCGCCTGTGGATGTAGCTATAAGAATCCTCGCGTGCCGGCCCTCAGCTGCAGCAAGTCGGCCGCAGCCCTCCCCGGCGCGGCGCTGGTGCGGCCGGAGCGCAGGGGCCTCGGGCACTCCAGGGAGGCCGGGGGCGGGGGGCTGAGGGGCCGTTCCCACCGCCTCCGGCTCCAGAAACCCGGGAGACGGGGAGGGGGCTGCCAGAGGGGCGAGAACTGCCACCCCAAACTCCCACAGAGCCGCCTCGGGCTACCGGCCCTACGGCGGCGGCGCGGAGCATGGACGCGGTGCTGCTAGAGCACTTCCCCGGGGGCCTGGACGCCTTCCCGTCTCCTTACTTCGACGAGGAGGACTTCTTCACAGACCAGTCCTCTCGGGACCCTCTGGAGGATGGCGATGAGCTGCTGGTGGACGAGCAGGCCGAGGTGGAGTTCCTCAGCCACCAGCTGCACGAGTACTGCTACCGCGACGGGGCGTGCCTGCTGCTGCAGCCCGCGCCCTCGGCCGCCCCGCCACCCCCGGGGGGCCCCGGAGAGCCGGACGAGGGCGGCGGCGGCGGCGGCTACTGCTGTGAGGCGGGGGCGCCCCCGGGCGGCTTCCCCTACTCGCCCGACTCGCCGCCCCCGTGCCTGGCCTACCCGTGCGCCGGGGTGTCCGTGCTGTCCCCGGGGACCCGGCTGCGCGGCCTGAGCGGGGCGGCGGCGGCGGCGGCGCGGCGGCGGCGGCGGGTGCGCTCCGAGGCCGAGCTGCAGCAGCTGCGACAGGCGGCCAACGTGCGGGAGCGGAGGCGCATGCAGTCCATCAACGACGCCTTCGAGGGGCTGCGCTCCCACATCCCCACGCTGCCCTACGAGAAGCGCCTCTCCAAAGTGGACACGCTGCGCCTGGCCATCGGCTACATCAACTTCCTCAGCGAGCTGGTGCAGACGGACATGCCGCTGCGCGGCGGCGGCGCGGGCGCCGGCCGGGGGCCTGGCTGCGGCGGGCGCCTGGGTGGAGACCTGCCCGGCAGCCAGGCCCAGAAAGTCATCATCTGCCATCGGGGCACCCGTAAGTGCGCTCCCGTTCCAGCTCAGGGCGACGGGGACGCGTGCGGGAAGGTCTTGGAGGGGCTGGGGGAATAGATTGACAAGCCGACCGACGGACGGGCAGATGGTCCATGGGCACCAGCGACCTTGAGCGCCTGCTGGCGTTTACCAGGTTTTGTTTTTTCCCCCCTCTCCACTTTGACCGCGGCTCAGGGGGCGCGCGACCACAAAGGACTTGCAGCTCCTGGGATTCCGGGGAGGGGGCGCTGGGGGCTTGTGCCGCGGAGAGAAAGGGCTCCGCTGGGGATAGAGGTGGACACTCACACTCTGTTGTTTCTTCTCACCTCCTCAGGGTCCCCCTCCCCCAGCGACCCGGATTATGGACTCCCTCCCCTTGCAGGACACTCTCTCTCATGGACTGATGAAAAGCAACTCAAAGAACAAAATATCATCCGGACAGCCAAAGTGTGGACCCCAGAGGACCCCAGAAAACTCAACAGCAAGGCTTCCTTCAACAACATAGAGAACGAACCGCCCTTTGAGTTTGTGTCCTGAGAAACGTCGGCCTCGCCTGCTTAGGTTTCTGTGCATATTGTACATGTCAATGTCTATACTGTAAACGTCTATAATGTAAATGTAATTTAAGAGTCGCATTTTTTTCCTAATGGCAATCAACTGTTTGTTATTTATCTATTTATTATGCTGTCGAGGAAATGAAATAGTTCTCTTTTTAAATATATAATTTATATAATTTATCCTGATTTTCTAAACATATGCAATAGCCTGTGATTCCCCCCCAGCACCTTTGGCAGAACGTTGTCGGAAGGACTCTGTCTAGAAAATTGTGCTAATTTATTGACAGATATGGTTTATTTCTAAGCGATGTTAATAAATTTGTTTTCTACGCGTTATTTGTTTAATACATGGTGGGGGTAGCTGTATTTCTAGAAAGAAGAATAACTTACTTTGTAAAAGATAATCGAACCAGAGACTCAGAAAAGTAGCTATCTAGCAAGAAACCACATTTTAGTGAAATTTGGCTGAAAGGAAGAGGATTAGAGGGTTAGGCCCCAACTCTCCGAGAGTGCTCTTCTTCTGTGTCACCTGCCCTAAATGGTGGCTTTTGCCTGTATTTTTATCCTACTTTTCAAACACTGTGGTGTAATTATACCCATTTTTTTCAGAGGGGAAAGCTGAGGCTTAGAGACGGTGTTTAACTTAACCAAGGTCACCCCTACCCTGCATAATCATAGTGTATGAACTGAATTTGCTCTGTGTGTGTGTGTGGGGGGGGCTGGTGTCAGGCTTGGCCATTGGAAAGGGTCTTTCTGCTTCCATGGGCTGGTTGCTCTTGAGCTTCTCCGCGGTCTATCCCTTCTGCAGCTGCAGCATCGGGATGATGGAAAATAAACATATTCCTATTAAAGGAGACGGGACAGGCCACTGTGGGCTCGAACACCTCCCAACAAAATCCAGGGTCCTTGTTTGGTTATTTCTAAAACGGACTGCGTTTCGCTTCCAACAGAACTTCATCTCCCTTGGGAAGCAGCCTGAGCCGGGAGGCAGGCGAGCCTCAAGCGGAGGGCGGAGGGCCGCCCCCTAGCGACCGGGAGCGGCTCGACGGTGCGGCCGGGGTCGCTCAGCCGGAAAGCCCAGAAAAACCCGGCGGTGGGAGGTCTCCTTCGCCACCTCCCGCACCTCCTCGGCCCTCGGCCCTCGGGGCACTTTCCCTTGTGGCCCAAGCCCGGTGTTCGGGGTCTGACCCGGGGCCGGCGCGCTCGGACACCGCGGGCGCCAAGGGCAAGTGCGGAGCGGGACCGCGCGCGGCAGGAGCGCACCGTCCGCGGACCCGCCACCCAGAGCAGCTAAAGCCAGACCAAGGAGGTTGTTGTTCTACCTCCAGGACCGGCCTCATCCTCCAGGGTGTAATCAGGAATTTTCCCGGTACCGGCCCTGTCGACGACATGCTAATTGCTTTAACCTAGTTTCAGACACACCGAGGGGGTCCCCGCTCCGCGGGTGCTATGGACATCGTCCAAGAGCAATTAGAGCGAGGCTGCGAGTTCGACCCCGCAGCGCGGGCCGGCCAGACACTGGGAGATGCTGAATCCCAGGAGGCCCTTGGCGGTGGACACTCCTTCCAGCCATCGCAGCCTCTCCTGTCCCTCCCCCTGAAAGATGGAGATTTCACACTGGAGTCAGAATTTGGAAACCAGAGAAAATAATTCGATTTTGTCCTGTATTAGGGTCTCGTTAAACATGAAAGTTGCTTTGGCACAAACGCTTCTATCAGGCATGTAATCTCATTACACTCATTAGAAAGTCAAATGTTAGGCAGACTTCCACTTAATTATAAGTTATGTAAGTATTGTACTTCTCCTTGGACTGGGTAGACCTGCGTTTCCATTAGAATGGGTAATGTGGCACTCCGGAGTTAAAACACTACAACCATTGTGATGTGGCACCTTTTCTTTTGCGTGCCACTTTTTTCCGTGATTCAATGCTTCCACACATCCTTTAGTGCGGTGCAGATGAAGCGGAAGAGCTGGGCTGAGCTTGTAAAACACCAGGGTCTCTATCTTGTCACTCTTCTGTCCTGATTTGGCAAGTCCCTTTAAACACGACCTTCAAAGAGACTGACAGCTTCTTTTTATTTACTCATAATCCATTCATTCTAGTGTAGCAAGTTCTTTTTTAAAAAATGTGGCAGTAAAAGCAGAACAAACGTATCATTTCAGAGTCTCCTCCGGTGTCAGAGAGGCCTGAGCGGCTCTTGGCGGAGGAGCTGCTCTCCTCGCAGCAGCTCCAGGCTGAGGAGCCTCGGGACTGGGC